>WTSP01001381.1:22669-35899 GCA_025331215.1 Actenoides lindsayi | reverse complement strand
GTTTCAGCACTGCCCTGCTTGGTCTGTGGCTTATGGACAACTCAGGGCTGAGCCACCTACATTGCTCCCTGTGGGTTGTCTCTGGATAGACTTAAGGCTGTCCAAGGCTGAGTCACTTCTACAACTCCCTGTGAGTCACCTATGTGCACTAGATGTTACCAAAATTTGTTTATGAGCTATGAGCCAGACAATCCATACAAATACTTAACATTGCATATAGCTATTTGTATTGCCACATCATATAAACTGATGTAAGAAGATGCAAGTATGACTGCTTTCCTCCAGAAAGAAAATCTTATTGGAGCCCTTTAAAGAATAAGGGACAAATTTGCTTAAGCAACTCCTAGTATATTATTTCAGGTTTCTTCCCTTATCTCAGTTCCTCTCGTTGCTTGAAACAAAAGCAGAAATCAAACAAAACCTAAAATATTTGTTGGATGATTACTTTTCACTTTGCCTAGACCCACCTAAACAGATACAATCCCTCCACATATTTCCATGTGCCCCCTATATCCAAATTCTGCACGGATGACTGTGATATCAGTTAGACAGGATAGCCTCAAGAAGAAACAAACATTAAAGTTATCACAATAGCCCGTCACAGCCATACAGGACTCACTGAGACACACAG
Source organism: Actenoides lindsayi (assembly GCA_025331215.1). Lineage (NCBI taxonomy): Eukaryota > Metazoa > Chordata > Aves > Coraciiformes > Alcedinidae > Actenoides > Actenoides lindsayi. Next base: position 35,268 of record WTSP01001381.1, on the reverse strand, counting down.
GGAAGTAAGTTACATGGGTTATTTTGTCAAAGTGCACTTTGCCTCCTCGCCTCCTTCCCAAGTTTAGTCGTTGTTCTTACTCCACAGTGAAAAGTTTATGCAAGTATTTTAGGCTATGGATTGTGTGTCAACAGGGAATTTAATATTTGCTGTCTGATTATTGATTATTTGAATCAATTAGCAGATCACCTAAGCTGCATGATATTTTCTATTTGAATTAATGAACTTGATTAGCAAAATAAACTTATTTCCTTTTTACAAGTGTATTACTTGCAAATATTTGCACTTGTTTGCTGTAACTATGAATAAAACAAAAAACTTCACATATAGTCCAGAAAAACAGTCCAAGACCATTCCTTCTACAACAATTTGCTTATACATTGCTGTGGCTTTGTCTTCTGCTGTTGGTTTATAAATAAAAGGTGATTCCCCAAATACCTGAATGTAAGAACAGAAGAATTGTTATACTGCGTGAGACCCAACACCCACATGGTTGAGGATCCCACCACTCAGTTGTCAGTAGCATATGATTTCAGAAAGCAAAGGAAAAATGTCTCATGCCATGCCCTCCAAGCTTCAAATAATCAGAGGTTTACTGGTACAAAAAAGTTACACAGAGTGTTTAGTAGTCATGTGTGCACCAAAAGAGGTTTGAACATTTTTGAAGAGGTGTATTTCCATATTTAGATCTCCACAAACCTGTGTCCAGGAGTGCCCCATTTTAACAGCAGTGTGAAAAATTCTCCCCTTTGTTGATAATTTGGTTTAAGTCTGTTGCCTATTTATTTCCTTGTTTTCCCTTACTCTGTATTGTGCAAAATCCTCAAAGGTTTGTCCTGCTTTTTTCAATACAATTTTTGACTTCATGGACCTGTATAATGAAGTGGAGCAAATTATCACAATGCAAAGATGGTGCAGAGGAAGCATGTAGGGAATACACACAAGCAATGCAATGTAGCAAAAGAAGAGTCCTGTGAAGAATCAGTCAGTGACTCATGGTCTACACCTTTATATTTTGGATGTAATGCACTTTAAAATACAAAATACAAACAAATAAAAAATTCCCTTGCAAAGACTGAGTACCATTTAAAACACTGGGCCTCAGTAGTATGATGATGTTATAGTCTGTTGCCCACTGGTTCAACTCAAAGCTAACTTCTGCTCCTAGATTTTCAGAATGATGAGACAGACCCATATATGGAAATGTTTAGAATATGCATGCTGATTTCTTCCATTTAGACACTTTGTGTAGTGGTTCTGGCTGAGCTGCTTTTCCCCATCCAGCCCTCATGCTGCAGCACTGGGAGCTGGAGGGTGTTGATAACACACCCATGTTATGACTGCCAGTGCTCACACGGCACCAGAGGCTGGGGGGCAAGATGGGGAAGGGGATACAGCCAACCTGAGCTGACCAGTGGGGTATTCCAAACCATATGACGTCAGCTCAACTATAAAGGGAGAGGGCAGGAAGAGGATAGGGGGGCATTTGGCTTGTCCTCTGAGCAATCACTACATGTTCTGGAGCCCTGCTTCCTGGACTGGGGTCGACATCGCCTGTGGACGGGAAGTAGAGGATAACAACTTTATCTATCATAACCCATGGTTTGGGTGTTTTTTTCCATCTTATTCTCTCCCTGCATGCTGTGTTGACAGAGGTTGGAGGGGAGAGATAGATGGTTTGGTGGGCACCTGGTGCCCAGCCAGGGTAAACCCACCACACTTACATACAAACCCTGGCCCTTCAGGTGTTAACTTTCAACTCTGCCCTTCAATATAATGGCAGAGAATTTGGGTTTTCTAACAACATTCAGGGTTTTGTTCTTAGTTGTCATTCATGGACCTGGTATATATCCCGCCCTCGATGCGCCCAGATCATGGGCTCAGAAATAAAGCTCAGAGGTACCAGTGGGAGGATTTCACCAGCAACAAGCACTCAGGTGAGCAAGGGGGAGGCAGGTTGTTCCTCGCTAAGATTTTCTTTCCCTTCATCCTCTCTTGGTGGGATTAACCGCCTGTAAAGAGTTTAATTTTTAGAACTGGCTATGCAATCCTCAATTCTGAGATCGGAGGGAAAGTGGAAATCACACAGATTATTAGGAGGAAGGTAATTATCAGGAGAAAGGTAATCCTTTTTCTCAGCTGACACTGGGGTTTCACCCTCTGTCTGTGCTTATCAGTCCTGATGTGGGACACAGGACAGGCCACTTTAGTGAGAGGTGGCCCTTATAGACACTGCTGTTAAATTCCTACTCACAGGTCCCAGAAGCAAGCAAAATTAACAGCAGCTGAAGGTCTTCCAGTGCAGAGCTTCCACAAAAGCCAAAGGCTTTTAGTAAAGATGATCACATCATTTATTCTGAGAGCTTGGTTTTTAACATCAGTGCATTTATTATAATCTACTATAGGGATTTGACTTGGATTTAATACTTAAGAAAAAGTTTTTTAAGTTTGGAAAGAGAGCTTAGGAAATCCAGGACTTTGGCAAACAGACATCAGATGACATGATTTGCAATCTGTGCAGGATATATCTATTGCTTTCAGCCTGGCTTTCATTTAAGAATTGGGTATTAGCATGTGGAAAGGGCTCAGTATCACCTCCTTTTATTTAAAGAGGAAACATTTCCGTTCCTGGTTTAAATTGTTCCTGCACATTCTTGGCTGTCACGTCAGCTCTGCTGCTGTCAAACTGCATTCAGGTGTGCAGCTGGATTGACCCTGCAGGAGCCAGTGGCTTTGCCCCAGCTTTCCAGGAGTGTTAATGAAATCCAAAGCTGGGCCTTGGAGATTTCCTTTGCTCCAAGTAAGGATAGAGGCAACTGAATTAGAGTGAGGAGATGCAATTTCTGAGGCAGAAGTTAATTCCAATAAGTAATTGTTATTTCCACCTCTCAATAATGCTTTGATCTTGCTGGCAGTGCTCAGCATGGAGAAATAAGGTTTGGCACAGCTCCAGGCTCAGCAGGAGCCTGGAGATTTTGCCTTATGTAGCAACTCACAGGGGCAAAGCTCTAACCCTGGGGAGCAGCAAGGAGTCACTGCTTCCTCTCAAAGAGTCAAGAGCTCCCAAGGCATTGGGACCCCCAACAGAGCTGGGGAGGAAGAGGAGGAGCTTCCCTCCATAAGCTGTCCCAGATCCAGGGGAATCCAGAGCCTGCTGTTCTTGCCAGAGGCAAAGTATCAAGGGTACTTTGCCCAGGGAGGGCAATAACTCCTAAGCCAGTCTGCTCCAGAGTCTTCACCAACTCCAGAGCCTTCACCAACTCCAGAGCTGGTGAAGACGCACCAAGCAGGGGCACAGTGTCCCACTGAATGCCTTGTCCCAAATGCAACTCATAACCCCAGACCTGACAGCATACTCATTTTCTAGATTTAAAATAAATCAACATCACCCTGCCACTTCCAGTCCTTCCTGGAGCATCGAACCCCTTTCCAGAGAGTGCTGCCCCTGTTCATACAGAATCCAACAGCTTACAGAAGTGAGTTTGCAGAAGTTGCATTTTGCGAGGGATGTTGCAATGAGGCAAAACATGCTTAAAAGGAACTGAACCTCTCTGGTCTGCAAACTGACCAAAGATGGTTGCTTAAACCCTATGACAAGAAGAAAAACTCCCTTTTGTGGATGCTATTTTTTGGAGGCAGTTTGTCTTTTTTAGGACAAGTTCATGATGTCTGCTTAGCTTTGGACTTGCTGAGAACTTGTAATAGGATGCCAGAATACCACGATCATATGCTGGCCGTTCATGCCACACAATACAGGACCACAAATGAAAAGCAACAAAGCAGCAATCGAAAAAATAAAAGGGTGTTTGGCCCACCATACCCAAGCCTTTGTGCAACCCACTGCTCTTCGTGAACATCTTCAAAATAAGGAGAGGATCCATCCATATATCAGATGTTAATGTGAATGACATTCCATGATTTACACAAAAATAGCCTAGTCCTACAGAGCTCAAATCAAAGTGAGTTGCACTTTTCATCTGTAATTAGTACTTTCATGTTTGCCAACAAGACCCCAGCAGCACTGGTTCCCATTGGAACTCTATATAAAATCCTAACAAACAGCCCAGTAAAATTGTTATGTTTGCTGTTTTTCATCTCCAGCTTGGACACATCAGAGGTTGTATCAGGCTGCACTGAGGCAGCATGCTGTTGCAACATGAAAAGCATAAAAGCAGCACCAAATGTTTCACTCAAAGGCAGCCATTTATACTATTCTCCTGGAGACAGACAACAATTTTCTCATTATTTAAATAGGACCCAAACCCTGTAAGAGAAGCTGCACGTAACAGCCTCCTTATGTCTCTACAAAGGAGGCTTCCCTAGTTGCTGGCACTAAACCAGCTCTTATTTGACAGCCATGCTATAATTACATCTGGGTCAGGAGGCGTGAACTGACAAATTTTATTTGGAAACAATAATGGGGAAAAGAAGCAATAACTAAGCAGAGCTAATAATTTGGGATCCATATTGCCCTCCTGAAAAGTCTTTTCACAGGTTCTTATGTGCATAGGTATTAACATAAAATGTACACTCTGAAAAGTATGCAAGAGAAATCATGCTAAAAAATTAGGCATAACCAGAAAATATGTAATGAGCTCTGAACTCAGCTGAATGCTCTGAGTGGGGAAATGAAGCAGCAGTCAGAGAGTTGCTCTAACTGCTGGGGAATTAGGGCAGTCTGGTAGGAAAGACAAAGTTCCCTTTTCCAGATCTCTGGGAGACAAGATACCAACTTGCTCATCTATTTTTTTTCTGCATTCAGTGCTGATTTCTGAACTCCTGCTATTTACATTGACTAAATTATTATACTTTTAAAGTAGCCTATCGTGAATTGCAGCAAGGTGTCTAAGTGCTGGTTACCATACTCTAGACCACAAGATATTTACTATAGGCAATTTTTCTTCCATATTTTTTGAGCTTCTGGCAGTTCAAGCAGATGCCTGACTGAATGAGATCACTGGTGACTGAGCTGCAGCCGTGACATACGTTTATAAAAGCAGTGCCAAGAGACCAGTAAGGATCAGGAAAGACTGCTATAATGGTATTACCAACTGTTTGGCTCAACTTTCTGTGAGGGATGCCAGACAGTCATTTTGATGTACAAGCTATTTCTGATACTTGTGCTACAAGACATAAATTTGGTCTAATGAGTATCAAACAGACATGGAAACAAGACCTTCCAAGGAAGAGCTTCAGACTGACAGGCTTCTCACTCAGCACCTATGCCAGCCATCTGAGCTCTGCACATACCATCAGCAGACCAAGTGCTTCTTTGGGGTTTTTCAGAACACTTACCTTCCTTTGGCTTCAGAGACAAAATGTGGGGAGAGTGGGTGGCCACACCAGATGTGTAAAGCTGAAAAGTGTGACACCTCCTGTGTGACCCTGTTGAAAAAATATGTCCCAAATAAGGGAGCGTGAAGATGGTGCTGTCCTAAGTGTGCCACAGAGACTGAATGCTTCAGTAGACTCTATCAGGGGGAAGCTATTCACTGTTTCATACACTGCTAAAAGGTTATGACAAACACAGCCCTGGCCCTGCCCCAGGAGCAGAGCAGAGAATTCCTTCAAATCCCAGGACAAGGAGAAAATGTTTAAAACAGAAACTGTGAGCTTTACCATTCTGAGACAGGTTAGCTTCAACATGTGTTTTGACACAGATTCCTTTACCTGGAGGGGACTTGTAATACCAGGTGTAAGATCCTCTCTCCGTTTTCTCAGGACGGTAGACAAGACATCAGCTGACCAAAAGAGAAGCAATTGTCTGTCTCACTTTGCTGTGGATGAAAAGCACTGCAGTATAGGTCATGTCTGTGAGATGCAGAGGAGTAGCAGCTGCTCCCTTGCGCTGGCTCCTGATCTGGAAATAGGTCAAACACCATCACAATAGTGAGTCAGTCAGGATCAGACAGTGAGGAGCAGAGGAGGCTCTTCTTTTTCGTGCTTTAACAAGCCCAAGGATCAGGCTCAGATTAGGGAGAGGGTGTCTGGGGAAGGAATAACAGGAGAGAGGAGATGTGGCAGAGAGGAGAGGAGGTGAACTTGTCTAGGGATGGAGGAGAAGCCATAAATGTGTAACATGTAGGCGGTCATGGAAAGGAAAGGAGAAAGTAGAAAAAGTCTGGGCATGGGTGGTCCTGAAGAAGTCAGTGATGGAGAAGCAGCATTTAAGAGCACAAAGTAAGTTTTATTCCCAGTACAGTCAATTACGAACAGGTACATTTTCTTTAATGGATTTTAGGTTAAGAAAAGTATATCTAAAACATATTAGGCACATTTCCCCAGCTGAGCGAACTACTCTGATCCTCCACCAAGGATTGAACGTCTTTCTAGCATTTGGTTTTGTCACCTATGTCTCTCCATGAGCTGTTCTTCTGTCTGGGCAGGGCAGGCAGAGCTGGAGGCACCAGTGGCACAGGTATTAATGTGAGAGTGTGGGCAAAAAGAGCTACTGGGCTCTTTCAGTGGGGCTGTGCCCAGTGCCGAGATGTGCTTCATTTTCAGCTGCTGATGCTCTTTGGATGCAATTGTCTACAAAATAAGATAAAGGTGTATATATGCACACCCAGTGACTCACATCATATATGTTGGCATCCTACAAAACCTGTCCCGGGGGAGTAGGACAACACTTCAAACCAATCATGATTGGATTTTAAAAAAAGGTCAAGTAATCACCTATATAGTCGGGATTATAAAGTAATTAACCAGATAAAGTTATTTAAGGCTAGTAAACTGGACTTGGCATCCTTCTCCAATTTATAATAGAGGTTCACAAAACTCTGTGCTTATAGCAAAGCTCTGATGAAGGCAAAACACCGAAATGTTCCTGAAGAGAGAAAGAAACTTCTCATGGTCACCAGTGTGAGGTGAGATCCTGGTACACTGTACCCTCTTCAGCACTTCCCAATGTTTCTTTCAAAATACTGATACCATTGTGTTCTTAGAAAATATTGAAAGATCAACACAGAGATGCTGCAACAGACAATACTTCTTGTTCCCACACAGCTCTTCCCCCCAGGGCTACAGATCATTTAATGGGAGAATTGGTTATTTCAAAATGAACTGTTCATTACGGTATTTTCATTGACAGTTCAGTGAAACTGTCAGCTCTTCTCTTTCTAATTGCTTTTGATCAACAAAAGAAGAACCCTTAAAAGAAAATTATTTTGACGCAGCTGGAACAGCTCCCCGTTTAAAGAGACTGATGTGTAAAAGAGCAAGCAACAGACAATGACGAGAAGAGAAAGAAAAGGGAAAAAAATATAACACATTCTCCAAAGCAATCACTTGTTACTTCAGTATTTCTGCAGACAAATGCAGTTACTGTAAAGGAAAACTTTCCATGTTCTTCATCAGCCAGAAGAAGAATGTATTTGGATCAGCTCCTGCTAGCACTTAAGAAAAAGCCAATTCTCAAGTATTTACAGGGCAGCGAGTTGTTAGCTTGTGTCGCATGTGTCAGGTTTCTCACTGGTGCCATTCAATCAAGCTACAGAGATTAACTTGGATATACTACCCAGTAAAACCTGCCATGGAATACCCATAACTGAATTTAGGCTACAACTCTGGTCATAACATAAGTAGCAGCCGTGTAATCCTAAACTCTAGTGGAAAGTGTGATCTGTCAGCACTTGGGTTTTAACAGCTTTCTGTAAAACACTTTGCATAAAAAGATCTTGGTTCTTCACTACTCACCCTTGGTAATTCATTAAACATTAGTACGTCACACAGAAAACTGACTAACACCGTGGTCCTTTAAAAATTAAATAGAAATTTGTGTTAAGTTTCAACCCACTTCTTTTTTCCCAAATCCTGAAGTATGGAAAAGACAAAATAAAGATCTTGAATCCCAGTTAGATTTTGGGATCAGCATAAAAGGAAGGCCTTGCACAATCAGAAAAAGCACAGCAAAGTCCCTGAACACTGTTACCCTACAGAGTCCTTCCCTGATGAGGATGGACAGGGATTTGAGGCTGGGTCTCAGCTCTCCTTCTCAGATGCAGCATTCAGTGTCTCAACTGTGGCAACCCTTCCTCTCCCAGAACTGAAGACCCCGACACTCACAGTAGCACTCTGCAGGACCCCCACTTCAGCCACCAGCCCCATTCTCCCTCCTGGTTCAAGGCACCAACTCCCACCCTTTCTAGTGCCAGGAGCACCGGGCTTTGTCTCCAGGAAGAGCACCTGCCAGAGAGCTGGAGGGAGATTTCCAACCGGGTGATGCTGATGAGAGTCACCGTTCGGTTCCTAGACAGACAAGTTAGATCTGATGTATGAGCTAAGGAAAAATAAAGCAGCAAGAGCAATTGCTGAGCACATCTGGTTCAGGTGACAGCATGCTCTCTGGGAAGGACGTGGCTGTGCACCAAGCGGGTTACTCATTGTTATGCTCCTTTCTTCTAACAAGGACCTTGATTTCTGAACATTTAAGATTAGGATTGATTTGGTTTGTTTTTAAAAAAACCTTTGCATATAGTGCACATTATCTGCTAGCTGAAACAGTCACCCTTGGGATTTCAGCAGAATATGTGAACACTCAGCTCTTCCAGGAACCAAATTACTCAGATTTACTTACCTGATTATGGATTTAAAAGCTTAACTTTTAACATGCTGGTTTGAAAAATGCAGCCACCTCCTTCCTGGTTATACATAGCAGCTTTGAAAAAATAAAAATTACAAGAGAATGTCCCTTAGACTGAAAGACCTTGTTTTGGCAGCCAAAACAGAAACTCCTGGGAGTGCATGGAGGATAACTGACTGGAAATTTTGATGAGGAGGATGGGAAAACACAATTATTGTCAGTTATTGTCACATCAAATCCAATATTCGTGTGAAATTCCAGTCCAAATCCACTATTTCACATAGCTGGTACTCAGGCTCACCAAAGCCTTTGAAGCTGAACTGCAAACTCTGGAACAGCAGAAGGAAAGCAGGAGCACCCAACACATTCCTGACAGCCTCTGTCAGCTCCATCGACATGTCTTCCCATTAGGAAATCACACTGGGCTTCATGCAGTCACATTTTCTTCATGGTCTTGAAGAAAACAAGATGAAGACCCAGGGCTTACATCATACCTTTGCAGAGCTGCTTTTGCCCAGTCTGTAAATGATCAAGCCAAGGGACATTTACATTGAATATTAGGAAAAAATTCTTCAGTGAAAGGGTTGTGAAGCACTAGAACAGGTTGCCGAGGGGAGTGGTGGAGTCACCATTCCTGGAGGTATTTATGAGCCATATAGCTGTAGTGCTTAGGGACACAGGTTAGTGGTGGACTTGGCAGTGCTGGGTTAAGGGTTGGACTTGATCTTAAAAGTCTTTTCCAATCTAAATGATTCTACGATTCTCTAAGTGTAAGACCTGCAGGAACACACAGAGTTCACATGCTATATCTAATCCTACAGCTATAGCAAGTTTTTTTGCTTTCTGATGGTTAATTTTTTTTTTCCTCCTTGCTCTATAATGCACCTAGAAATCTCCCAGTCAGATTTCTTCTGATTTTGCCTTGTTTTTTTTATCTACCAGACATTGGCTATTTTTACTTCTGTATTCCTAATGTGGCTTGAAATTAATGCAGCCTTTTTATTTATGTATCAGGCTCTTCAATGATATATGCACAGTTTGAGGAGAGAAATAATTACAGGCTGTTGTGGAAGAGCACAACAGGCTGGTGTCATTATGTCCCAGGCAAACTCCAGCTTTGTTTGGAATTTGTGGCATACAGGATTTTTTTAAAAAGATGTTTGATCTGAATGTCATTTCTACAGACAACATAATAATTTAAATCAGATCAGGATGCAGGCAGTTTCCTACTGTTCGTAAGCGATGCATGTAGTGCCTTGTGCAGCTTCAGAAATCACAGAAAAAAAAGGGCTGAGAGGACATGTCCCTGCTGCCTGCCAGACAGGGCAGACACTCATCCAGGGATTTTTGAGCCCAAATAAGGAATAGGAATGTTCTGAGAAATACTTTAATTAAAAGCACTCCAGACAAACACATATAAACCAAGCAATGAAGCTACAAAGTTCAGGAGAAAAACCTAAGTACCATTTGCTGTGACACCACTTTTGGATCTGTGATATGTTATCAACCTGTGGATAACTCGTTTCTTGCCAGAAAACAATGGCAAACCTTGCACTACTGTCTGAGAAGACAAGTTCAGAAGTCACCCACTGGCACTAGCCATGGATCTCATATGATGAGGACAAAACAAAGGGGCATTTTAGCTGGGGGTTTCTGACCTAGGTCAGATGGTAAACAATAAAATGAGAAGAAAGAGAAAAAGGATTAAACCTTTCCAGCATCTTTCAAAATGGCTTTTGGTGGGGTATATGTCTCCCAGAACAGCCTCATAGGTAAGCTTAGGAAGTGTGAGTTACATGAGTGGACAGTGAGGTGAATTCAGAATTGGCCAAATGACTGAGCTCAGCACCTCATAGTTGGAGGCCTGTAGCTAGGGATGTTCCTCAGGGGGGGTCAGTACTGGGTTCATTCTCATTCAATGTATTCATCAATGACCTGGATGCAGGGACAGAGCGTACCCTCAGCAATGATACGAAACTGGGAGGAGGGGCTGATACAGCAGAAGGTTGTGCTGCCATTCAGCGAGATCTGGAGAGACCGGAGAGCTGGGTGGAGAGGAACATAATGAAGTTCAACCAGGGCAAGTTTAGAGTCTTGCACCTGGGGAGGAATAACCCCAAGGACCAGTACAGGTTAGGGTTTGACCTGCTGGAAAGCAGTTCTGCAGAGAGGAACCTGGGAGTCTTGGTGGACAAGTTAACCATGAACCAGCAACATGGTCCTGTGGCCAAGAACGCCAATGGCATCCTGGAGTGCATTAAGAAGTGTGACCAGCAGGTCGAGGGAGGTTCTCCTCCCCCTCTACTCTGCCTTACTGAGGCCACATCTGGAGTATTTTGTCCAGTTCTGGGCTCCGCAGTTCAAGAGAGATAGGGAACTGCTGGAGAGAGTCCAGTGGGGGGCTACAAAGATGATGAGGGAACTGGAGCATCTCTCTGATGAGGAAAGGCTGAGAGACCAGGAGCTATTTAGCCTGGAGAAGAGAAGGCTGAGAGGGGATATTAACAATATTTATAAATATCTAAAGGGCAAGGGTCAAGAGGATGGGGCCAATCTCTTTTGACAGAGACAGGACAAGGGACAACAGGCACAAACTGGAAGACAGAAAGTTTCACCTAAACATAGGGAAAAACTTCATTACTGTGAGGGTGACAGAGCACTGGAACAGGCTGCCCAGCGAGGTTGTGGAGTCTCCTTCACTGGAGACTTTCAAAGCACACCTGGACATGTTCCTGGGCAACCTCCTCTAGGTGACCCAGCTTTAGCAGGGGTGTTGGGATAGATGATTCCTAGATGTCCCTTCCAACTCCTACCATCCCATGATTCTGTGATCTTGCTGTAGTCCTTGAATATTTAGATAGAAAAAGTAGTACTAGGAAAAACAGGTGCCATGTTTCAGGGAAAAAACAACCACAGAAATACGGAAATAGTAGAACATGCAGCACTTAAAAAATTACTGCTCCAGGTTAACAGTTTATATAAAATGGTAGATCAGAAACCAATTATAAAAGAAAGAGAAAAAAAATCCCTATATTTTGTACAATTTCAATATGATAAGAAGCCATGTTAAAACTGTAGTTCATTCATTGCTACTCTGAAAAGTACTCATAAAAACATCTTGGAGGAAAATCTCATTACACTACAACAATAACAATAAAAACACTTTTTAGTTGACCAGCAGAGCAATTCTAGAGAAATATTTATGAAGGTACTGAGCAGGAAAAAGTGGATGGATTTTGCTTACTTTTACACAAAAAAAAACCCCTCACTGGATAAGTTATATCAGAAAACTAGGGAACCTCAGCTCTGCAGAGCTCTCCATTTAGCAGGAGGTAGGACCCGTGTCTGTCTCACTGTGTGCTCTCCCACACATTCATCAGTCACATAGAAAAGAAAAATAAGACTGGATATGCGCTTTGCTGAATGGCACCGAGGCGCACTGGAAACCACACAACAACAAACAGTAAAATGCCTGAGACAAAAAACCAAGCGTAAGTGGCCTCTGATTTGACCCATTCTGATGATGAAGCCAAAGTTAAGTGCTCCCTAGGTCTGGAGCAAGACTTAGTCCCTCCCTATGAGTGAAAAGATCAAAATCACTTCTGTGACTATCAAGAGGAAATAGCCACTGCTTATAGGCCACAGAAACATGAGCGCTGTATCCCAACCCCACAGCATTGTCTGGGCAGATTGGTGGTGTGCCCCACAGCCCTTCACACAAAGCCCCTTTGTTTCTTGAGAAGTGAGTGTTGGATTTCACCCACATCTCACTGAAATCTCTCTGCCATTTTTTATTTCTTTTCACTTACAAGGCAGGACAAAAAATTCCGCAGAGTACTCATGCCAAGCTAGCTATCAACAAATGCACGATTACATAATTGAAAAGGAGATGGTGACCATTAAGATTATTCTGACTGTAAAACTGCCCTACTCTTTACTGAAACCAGTATGCATCACACACACACAAAAAAAAAAAAAAAAAAAAAAAAAAAAAAAAAGAGTGTATTTCCATACCAAA
>WTSP01001381.1:12320-22659 GCA_025331215.1 Actenoides lindsayi | reverse complement strand
ACAAACGTAAGAGTGAATGATAGAAAAAAAAAAAAGAAAAAAAAAGTATCAATCAGTTTAGCAATTTATAAATAGAAAAAACAAAAAAAAAAAAAAAAAAAAAAAAAAAAAAAAAAAAAAAAAAAAGAGTTGTATTTCAATGCAAAATTTTGTAAAATGTTAATACTGTGATGGCCATATGATTATTGCAAAGATTGTATAATTGGATGATTTAGGATATGCAAAGCTTTTGAAATACAGTGGGTTTGTTCCTTTCAGCAAGACTAACAGCTAACACTTTCTTTTAAGTCGTTCATTTTACATTAATGCATTCATTTTACAAAATCCCCTCTTAAGCTAGTACTAAAAGGAAATTCAGTTGGGCCAATTTGCTTTCTCTGTGCTGTTTGACATTATACATCCTGTCACCATGTCTTTGCATTTGTCTCCTCTCTAGCTGGAAAAAAAAATCCAATTTTTTTCTGTTGTGTTTCCTGGAGATCTTTTCCTGCTCTCATTAATTTTTATTGCCCGGTTCAGAGCACTCTCTGCTCTGCTAAACAACAGGCAAACAGAACAGGAGCCACGTTTCTGGTAAGGCGGGCAACAAATTCCTCGAAAGGAAAAATAATAATCCCATGAAATTTTTTTTCTACTCTGTCCCTTACACAATCTGGAACTCGGGTTGTTATTTTTAAATCACTAAGTACATTGGCTAGAGGTTTTCTGTGATCTGTCGACAGTCACATCTAGCTTTTTCCCTCTATCCCGCCTGCAAATTAATCCAGCGTCCCCTGGGGTAAATCCATCGTTCAAATCATTCCTGTCAGCAGCTCATGAAGGTCTTGGCCAGCTCACCAGTGCAAGCACTGATCCCAGACCTCATCACCTCAGCAGGGACACAGCTGCTCTGTGCCACGCCAGGCTGGGTCCTGTCCCCCAGTGAGGGCTATGCCACCCTGCAGCACAAAGCCACGGTGAATTTTGTCTCTCAGCAGGAGGCATGCTCAGGGCTTGCTCTCATTCATCACCCAGTAGGGACAGAAGTACTTTTTGCCTCCACCGGGTGCTCTAACCTGAATGGGTTGTGCTCCTCCTTGCACACACCAAAATACTTGAGTGTTACTTAACAGCTCTTCCCAATCTGCCTGCTCTAAGGGGAAATAGCTACTGCCAATGAATAATACATTGTGCATTTGCATTTTTTCTTCTATTTTTCTTTCCTGACTTAAAGTTTTGATGTAATTTGCAAACTATGGACCTCATTTTTTTCCTATCCCTTTCTAAGATTATTACTACATCAAGCAAATAACTCCATGGCTCACCTTCAGAAGGTAGAAGTGCTGGCTCACTGAACAGTGACAATTTCAAACCCAGTTATTTTCTTTCACTCCTGATTAGGAGAAAAAGGTCAAAAAGACTGTTTGCTTTGCCTATCATCTACCTCCTTGATTTGAGACAAGGTATTTTCACAAGGCACTCAAGGCATCAGAGCTAGCCCGTTTGATGGAGACCCTTCCCTCTGAGATCATGGAAAGGACACAGCCACAGCTTCCAAGGAGTTCTTCCCCTTTGGGAGACCTAAGATGTGGTGACCACCAATGTGTAGAGATCAGACTTGCTTCAAACCTTGAAGCATTGGGCTTAACAGCCTCAGCAAGGCGAAAGAGCATCCTCACTGGGAAAGTACATCCTGCCTGGCTGGCTGAGTGCAAAACCTGATGGAAAGAATGCACGGATTGATAATTTTTTTTAACCTGAATACCACTGAAGCGAAGTTCAACCAAACAACACATATAGCCTTGGCCTCAAGTAACTACAGTAGAATAAGAAAAATTGTTCATTGGGATTTTTATGTTACAGGAGCTATTTCAGTACTCTTACTAGATTGCAAGTTATTCCCATCCCACAAGAGGCAACTACCCGTCCTTGCAGGGCTTACAACTTGTTTTCTTCTCTCTTAAAAAGCTTCTTAAAGGATGATATCTGAGAGTAATTAATTTTCTAGTTTATCTGCAGAGAGCTTAAGTAAAGATAATTGTGTTTTGTGGTGCTTGAGAGAACCCAGAAGGCAGTTCAGTGTCAACTTTTCAGCTTACGGGATCCAACTTTGCCAATGAAATGCCAGTAAAGATACTGAAGATGCATAGTTCTTGGTAAGCACTAAAGCTTGTCATATTGTAAGTGTAATTTCAATAATGACTACTTTGCCACTAATTCAAAACAACACCTGTCACTGTGTTTGAAGTAGGCAAAGCGCTGAACTGACATTGCTGGAAGCTGTACTTCTTAATTCAGAGACACCTTACAGAGACACAAGTGCACCATCAGCTCGGGCAAACTGGCTCATCTTTGCGTTTCCATGTCTACTTGAAAAGGTTGTGGCTTTCAGAGTGTGAAAAAATTCCCTCCTTTGCTTATCCCTAATCTCTCTGCCAAAATAAGGAGCACCAGAGTGCTTCAGCAATACTAACATTTGCAAAGGGTTCCCTTGACTGGTGGCTGAATAACAACCATGACCCTGCGTCACACAGTTAACAACTATGGGTGAAAACTTAGAGGAGCAGGACCCTTTGCCCCCAACCATGCCCAAGAAGGTCCACTCACTGTTCTCTCACGCTCTGCCTCTCCAAAATCCTGCTTCTGGACATCCCTTTATCACCTGGTACCTTACTTACCGATATAACTGATGTCTCTACTCCTGTTTATAATGTATCAGACACTGTATGCCTTTCATATTCTTCACAAAATAGACCAATGAGAAGAAAATCTAAAAGTTAACTGTTACCTTGGCTGTACTGAGAAAGACATGTCAAAAGACACATACCAAGGACCAGCGGGATACAATACTAGCCTCCACTACTTTTCCATCTGCACCAAGTCAGCCCCAGGTTTGCCACACTCCTCACCACTGAAGCATGTCCTCGTCACAGCCCTGGAAGGAGAGCGGGGTGCTCTAGTGGGGTGGGCACAGGAGGGGTCTCCATCTCATATCCCGAGCATCTGCCCCAGGCAGGGCTGGTGGAGCCACATGCACCCTTGGCCACCAGCCAGGAGAAGCTTTCAATACACAAACTGGCAAAGCGCCTCAGAGTTTTCATCATTCGCGTGACCAACACTAATTTACTGCTTAATTACATCTCAGTGAGAAGCAGTCTTTCTCCTGACAGAAAATATTACTGATATCAGGCAGGGCCAGGGCTGGCAGGGGTGCAGGGAGGGCAGCAGAAGTCTATGCTTCAAGTAAGACATTATCAGAGCAGATTGTTTTCCCCCCTTCTTTTTTAAGTAATCAATCATAATTTAATTAGAATTTAGCAATTGCAATACATGTTTAAATACAATGCAACAATTGTAGATTAATTAAAAGCCATGATTAAAAACATTTGAAGGTTGATAACTTTGCAACTAATTTTATGCTTCATAATTCCTGTTCTCCAATATCGTTCGCAAAAATCAACTGGCACTTAATTAACCTTATACCATTGTCCAGTTCTATCAAAAATAGAAGAATTTCAGACATTTGATTCCCTCTGTTAACAACCCCATTAAACAAAATAGCCAAAGCCCCAACTATATTTTCATAACAAAATTTCTTGAGGACAGTTTCTGCCCCCAACTTCTTGTAAAATGAGAACGAGTCAGAAGAAGTTGGATTTATCCTGAGGGGCAAAGAAGGGCACTGCTATCGTTTGAAACTGCTCCAGGATAGTGTGAGGACATGCTGGTCATCTGTGCAGGCCTTCACATGGTCACAATCTCTCCAGAGGTGAATAATGCTCTCCCAACCACTGCTGCAGAGAATTAATTATTAATTCTTAAGCAAAACCAAACAGCTCCAGCCACCAGATTCCATCTTTAAAACTGAAAAAGAAACCTGAAGTCCCAAGGGAGTGCAGGAATAAGAAGTCATGACCACAACAAGGGTATGGCAGCTAAGACTGTCTCACTTATAGGACTTTGAAACAGCAAATTAAAAACATCTCTGCAACGCAAATAGGCAAATGTGATGCTAGCTAAGGATAATGAAAGATGTGACACCTCAGGCGTAATCCCAGCCATTTGACCTTGTATTACATTTGTCTGATAAAGCAGCTGATGGACAATTTAAGGTGGTTGGGTAGTCATGACTGAGCTTCTGAGCTGGAGACTGCCTGCATGGAATACTTCATGCCTTTCCCTTTCATGGCGGCTGGGGCTGTAGTCCCACCAGGCACATCTCAAGATGAAGATGTGAAGACCCTCTGCCCACTCAGTTAGAAACTGGCCCTCACTCACATATGAGGGACACTGGGAGTACTGAGGACCACATACCATGCAATAAACCTAGTAACAGATGTACATGGGACAACACCTTTAAAAAACACTGTAGGATTGACATTCTTTCCCAACAGAATGCTGGCTGTCAGCCTCAGTTGATTAGCATTACAGTTGAAGTATGTTCCTAAGTATGTCATTTTCTTGTAGGTCACAAAAAACTTGGGAGCATTAGAGACTCCTCAGGACACTTCCTCTAAAATGCAGCCTGCAAAAATGTTCTTATTTCCCTCAACACACTGGAGAAAAAGATAAAAGTTCTATCAGTACTCAGGCACCACACATAAGGTCAAGGGGAACAGACGTGCAGCATGTTATTATAGAGCTTATAGGTATTTTTCCCCAGCAACACTGGCCAGTATCTAACATAGGACATTGACCTAGGTGTGGACAGGGGACTATCCCAGAAGGCAGTTCCTATATCCATAAAACAGTGACAACAACCCATCACTGAGAATCCTTCAAAGACATTTGTTAATTATTTTCTGACATAGGAAGCCAAGAGAGAACAAAGACCAGGGAAAGCACTTTCCCAGCAATGATTTATGGCCCCATATAACCCCACCTAGGTACCTGCAGGCAGGGAGACAACCACTTTGCACTCATAACAACCAGAACCTCCAGGAAACAAATATTCAGGGTTGCCATGAGCTAAAATGTAGCCCAACTTCCCCAGTTTTCAGAAGTCCTGGAATTTGAGGTGTCCTTTCTCAATGCCACTTTCTGCCTAGGAGAAAAGTGACACCTCCTTTCAGAGCAGACCTGGAACCTCACTCATGTCCAGAAATCCACTAAAATAAGGAAGATTTGGAACCACTCCTGTCTGTGATACTGCAGGATGGCATCTGGAGAGGTGTGCTTACAACACATTTTTCTAACCTTCTCTGGCTTTGATTAATTAACAGGAAAAAGAATTGTGCTAACGACACCGAGTAGCGCATGGACATTTTACATTCTTACAGGCAGAGATGTCTGGAGCAACACAGGATGTGTGTTTGGAGCCAAGGAGAAGAGCTGCAGCACAGTGCATGGCAGCTTTTGACAGAAACTAAAGCCTTTG
This sequence comes from Actenoides lindsayi, assembly GCA_025331215.1. NCBI lineage: Eukaryota > Metazoa > Chordata > Aves > Coraciiformes > Alcedinidae > Actenoides > Actenoides lindsayi. The sequence goes on along the minus strand of WTSP01001381.1, from coordinate 17,303 downwards.
AATCTGGGGGAGATCTGGTCCTGCTGCCTGCAAGAAGATAAAGTCAGTTGGTGAATTCCTTCCTCTCTTGCTAAAACGTCTGAACCACAGACGGGAGTCCCAGAGCAGGGAAGGAGTCTGTGCCTCGGAGGTGCAAAAGCCTGAGATACAACCTTGGCTCTGTGGTGGCTGGTGATAAAACATGCAGAGACAAGAGCACCACTAGAACCTCTGCTGAAGTGTACTGAATTAAGATAATTAGCGGGACTAAAAGTGCAGCTGTAAATATGAAAATGAAAATCACTACTCTGATCTGCCAATTAACTGGAAGGTAACTCCAAGAAGATGCTTCATCCATAAAGCTACTGAGCCTAGGGCCTTGGACATCACAAGTCAGCCTGTCAAAATGTTGTGAAACTAGCTTTGAGAAGAGGGAATTTTAAAATTAAGGGTTTATTCTTTTTTACTTGCTTCCTGTGTTTAGATGGTAGCATTTATCTTTAAATGAAGAATTAAAAACTACTAATTTTTCCCCTTTATCTACAAATTCAATCACGTGGACTAAGGAAAGGCGTTTCAGGCAACTTAAGCCAGTGCGAGAACACGTTGAGCCAAAAGACACAAACCAGTCTGTGGCTACATATTCCAGTGGCTACTCTCAGGTCAGGACTGGGGAGACTGCTGACATGCTGTGTCAGATCAGCTCACCGATCTGATCAGGCGTTCACCTCAGCTTATTCATTTGCTGTATTAGGTTTCAGTGTGCTCCTTAACCTGAAACCAACATACTATACAGTGGCATGGTAGTGCAGCTACTGACACCAACACAGGGAGGAGATGGGAGCACCAGGGTAGAAAGGGCAGACCCAGCCCTCCCAGGGGAGTGTGCTCTTAGAGCTGCTTAAGCATGTCAAAGTAGACTAAGTATGGGAGGAGATGATTATACTGAGACTTTGGATGTAAAGGAAAACCTGTACCATTCTCCACACTGAACCAAGCAATTGACCAAATGCAACCCCATTGCTTTTGCAATGGAAACTCAATATTACATGAACTTGAAACACAAAAGAAATGCCAGAGGAAGGTTCACTAAAGACAAGCACCACGCAAGTGTGGCTGGCTGAGAGTTAAATGCATTGGCTGCCCGTGACTTTACTGTATGGCTCTGTATACATATTTTCATGCTTTTGTATATAAAGAATGTGAGGGTACCTGGTTGCAATATTTTAAGTGAAAGGCACAAGGCATGCTCTAAAGTTAGACCTGAAAATAGGATTTAATTGTATTTTTCAACTCATTTGATTATCTCAGCATCATAGGTTGAGACTGGGATAGGTCAGGTTTAACTGACCTAAAGCTTTTCTTCAGTGTACGTCTGTATTTTAAGGACGTATTAAGGAAGAACCATTATCAGCCAAATAGGTAATACATATGATCTAATTCTTCACTGAGCTGAAATACACCTTAAATAACAGTGATTAAGATGTCCTTTTCAAGTCTTGTTTTCTCTCACCCGCAAAATGGATATAAACACTAATCTGTCCATCTCGTCTCTCAGGGAAGATACACCTTAATATTCCTCCTGTGATTTTACCTTTTGGACAGCGTCTAGGTCACTATTTATATTATTATTTCTCATCTGATTCTTCCTTATTATTTCAGTTATCATACTCTGCCTGGATGCATGTTTGGTAGTTTCTCTTTTCAAGGGTATACAGATGATTACAAGTTTATTTTCACAAAATATATGGAGTGGTTATCTCTGCTAAATACCAAAACAGTATTCAATCAGGAGAATTAAGCTTATGAAAGAGATGTTAAGCCAATGTCAAAAGATCTTTTAGGAAGACAGAACTTCTATGCAATAACAACATGGTTGGATTAACTTTACAACAAAAGGAAATTAGACTGGATTTCTACAGAGTCAGTTTTGTTATTCTAGCTAACAATATGATTAACATTGAATGAATGGTAAAGGCCTCATTCATGCTTCACTTAGCCCAAATTAATGTGACTGATTACCCAGCCTCTCTGTTCTGGCAGAAATTCCCGTGCCTCCTAGGCTCGTTTATCCAGAGAGTCTCACTTTTAAGGGGATTGACCCCAGGCAGAAGGAAACGGTAGCTGAAGCCTTTGAAGCTCTTGCACTTCATTTGTATTCACCCTTTCCTCTGGACAACCAGTTCCGACTTCATGTTTAAGGAGGTAAAAGTCTACAGCCCCAGCTACTGTAGAAGATCCATCTAGGCTCCCTTGCGGGCACGCAGGTGTTTGACATATGATTACAGTAACTTCAGGAATCGTTCTTTCCTCAGGGTGGTTCATTTTTTTTCTTAAATTATTCCCATGCTCCGCATTGCCAATTATCAGACCATCCTAGACAAAGGCTAGTGCTAGGCTTGGGATTAGCTGCTTGCCCTCCTTGAGGAGCATCTCTGACTCCCCAGGGAGCTGTGAATTAAGCTGCTGATGAATAACCCCTTTCTGCCAAGCACCTGAGGAACCTGAGAAGACCATATGGGCTGTGAAAATGACAATATGCACATCAAGCGCTGTTTGTGCTTGCTGTGAGAAAACAAGTCGGCACAGACTGACATCAATGTCAGCACGATGAAGGCTGCAGAAAAAAGAACGTAAGCTGTAGATTTATCCTAAGAGGCAAAAAACCACCCAGGAGCAGTTAACTCCCATTCCTCTAGTTTTCTCTGCCCGATTGCATCAGTAATGCACTCAGTGCAACAATCCACTGCCAAAAGATGACCAACATGAAAAGACTTGACTTTTCCTTCTCCTCCTCCTTAACTAGGTATAATACAGACAAAAACTAGAGGCAGTGGAAACAGTGAACATGCACATGCAGAAGCAGAAGCAGGCAGACAGCTCCCCTTGGTGCTGACCCCTAGAGCAGGCAGGTATCTTTCCACCACTTACAGCAACTGGTTGTGGTGCTACAGAAAAAGCCAACCCTTTACCACCAATCCTCCTCACTGCGAGGTCACATACTCCTTATGTTGTGTCCTCAAAATACCTTCCACATTCAGCTGGAGAAGCCCACTTTCCATAAGTGGACAGGAGGCACCAGCAAGGCTGAGTGCCTTTTGTAGTTTCAAGATCTTGTAAGCTTGAATCCAACACCTACCTCGCACCAAAAGAAATCTTCAGCTGGATTTCTGGAATCAGACGTACTGGTAAACTGAGTACTGGCTTTATCCTTAGATATTCATGGCTGACTCAAAGGGAAGCCACTAAGGATGCTGCACTGCCAAGGTGCTTGCCATGGTGTTGACACTGACCAGTGGGAATCTTATTGACCACCCTTCAACTTCTATGTTTTCAACAATAAAAAAAAAAATTACTATACTCTCTTAAATGACACTAGGTCTCCAGCTGAACCAATGCAAGTCAGGCATGGGCTCTACTGCTACAAGCACTTCATGTTTATGCATTTAAATGAAAGCCAGCATATAAATACAGGGAAGATTAGCAATGTTGTGTTGGAAGCAATGCAAGGGAGGTGGCTGACCCAAGCACAACCTGGAAGGCACAAGATAGGAGCAAATGCACTTAGTCAAACGCTGCAGATTATTTGACTTCTGCTACTGGTGGCCAAGGACTGGGAAAGGGGCACTGGAGTTAGCTCTCAGGAGCCAGAGGAACCCAAGGAGATGTGGGAGGAGGAGGAACAAGGAAAGCTCTGACAATCTGTGGGTGGGAGAGGAAAAGCACAAACTGCTCAGGTATCCAGAGTGAACACTAAGCATGGCTAGGAAAGTCCCAATATTGTCATGTTACTTCAATTTTTAAAGGAACACAGAGAAATTGAATTCCCTACATAGTACAAGTATGCTTATCCAAGCTAGAGTACAGATCTTACCATTGGGAAAATGAAGGCAGCATCTCCATTTTCAGTGGACTTGGCTCAGAAGAGTGGTTGAAGAAAATGGTTCAGATATTAGACATTAGGCAAATTAGTTCTAATACAATTCTTAACACTATAAGCTAGGTAAATTCTTAACTGTTCTGTTATTTCAGATAGACAAAATCCAAAGCCAATCTTGTAGCAAAGCTCAGCATAAAACCAATTACCACTGACTGTGAAACATATGCACATCCTGGAGGTCTCTGATCTTTCAGAATGTGTGACAGAAGCTTCTCCTTGCAGCATGCTTCATACTGAAACGATCTGGCTATGGTGTCATGACTCTGAACACTGGCACACACTAGAAACAATTTCATTCATTAAAAAAATTTTATTCCTTCATGCTGGTCACTGGTTTGAGCAGTGGAAACCACCATTTTGGTCTGTTTTCACAAACTCATGTCAGAAGTACAAAAGGAATTAGTGAATGCCTTCTCTAAATCACATGCAGTCATCACTACCAGTAGCTCCTGCGTGACAGTGTTTGAGTCTCCCAGAGGTCTTTCTGGCATCTGCAGTGCACACGTCGGTGGCAACCAGAACCAAACCAAATCCCCCCTGGGTCCTCTAAGATGAACAAGAGAAGGATAGGAAAACAACCTAATATCCTTCCTGGCAAAACTCTTCTGAGGCTTAATTTTTATTATCATCATGTAGATTATGTCTGCAAAAGAAAACAAAGAAGAAAAGAAAAAGAAAAGGTTTCTCCAAGGATATGCATGTAATTTTCATGGCAGAGTAAGTCCTTGAGTCATGTAAAGGACAAAGCTGTGATAAAGCTGAAGTTGTACCACCACATTTTTCAGCCCTATAAGCTCTAAACTCTTCATATCTAAAGATGTTTATGTGCATTTTAAAAGGTAAAAATCATGAATTCTTATAGAAACAGGCATTCATACATACATATAAGGTATGTTTGGCTCCTGGGTGGAAAAGAAAGAGGTTTGTACATTAAATTGGAAAATCCTATAGTACAGAAAATGTTTCCAGAATGAAAAAAAAACAAAAAAAGGAAGGGGAAAGGGGAAAGGGGAAAGGGGAAAGGGGAAAGGGGAAAGGGGAAAGGGGAAAGGGGAAAGGGGAAA
>WTSP01001381.1:0-12220 GCA_025331215.1 Actenoides lindsayi | reverse complement strand
AAGGGGAAAGGGGAAAGGGGAAAGGGGAAAGGGGAAAGGGGAAAGGGGAAAGGGGAAAGGGGAAAGGGGAAAGGGGAAAGGGGAAACTCCATCCCAATAAATCATATTGTCATTTTGTCCCTAGCCAAAAGTGAATTCATGATTAATTGTAAAGATTTTTAATTGGGACAAATATATGTAGTAGGCTGAGCAAGAGACCAGAAAGGCAATTGATTTTTGTTACTTGTTCTGCCTTTTTTCCCATGGTAGTTAATTCAAAGTAGTAAAACTTTACTACTTGTACAAAAGGTTTTGTAGAACTTAATGACTTTATGCTTTTGAAGACTACCCTTTTGTACAAAGAAAGGCATCCTGAAACTACCGGTACTGCAGATCATTGTTTTGGTGATAGTGATGGTGTTGAAAACCAGTGAGATAGCTATTCTTAACCTTCCTGAAAAAGTACATGGCTTTTATGAGCATTTCTGGAAAGAAAATAACAATACTAATATAGCACTCCAGCACCAAAAGGGTAGATATGTAAGAACAATGCATTTTCTTTCAGAATAACATTAAAGGATTTGCGTTTGCGGAGAACAAAGAAAGGAATCTACTCCTGACAAGATAAACATGATGTCAGAATCCAGGATACAATACATATGGGATTGATTTCACAAGAGAAACATCTACAATAATTGATGTTGATGAAATACTATATATACAAATATACTTAAAACATCTGCACACTGAATTATATACTATCTTTTTCTAAATCTAGAGAGTTTCCCTGATCTGTCACGCACTTACAGTTTTCCAGGCTGGCTGTTATGAGGACAGAAGCCATTTAGCCAAGGTGACCCTGCCAGAAAACCCCTCAGGATGGATGAGAAGCAGGAGCTCTCTGTGGCCTCCTGCCCTTTGATCTTAGCCTCACATCCCTGCTGGGCAGCAGGCAGGTATGGTGCGTGATGGCCCTGTGCTGGCCATACTCTGTATCCGTGGCTCCTGGTGGAGGAAGCATGTAATTCCTGGGGAGGAAAACCTCCTCTGAATGCCAGAGGAACAAAACAGAATAACTCCTCGCAGGATGTGGAGCATGGATTTTTCACGCACAGCAGATCTAGGTATCGGTTTGCAAAGTCAGAGACTGAATGGCTGACAAGGCAAATGCAGCTGTGAGAAGGAGAAGGGACAGGTGGGCACTGAGAGACCTCCCCCCTGTGAGCCAAACATACTACTTTTGGCAAAAAACATGATTAAGATTTAACTACTATGTAAGAACAATCATAGAATCCCTAAAGGAAAATCTTGTGTTGCTCATGGCAGGAATAAAACACCAAATTAATTTTTTTTCAGTACATATATAATCTGGGATGAGGCAGAACTAACATTTGACTTAAAATTCCTTGTAGAGCAAACCTTTGTCTTATCCTGATAGGGATCAAATATCCATGAACATGCTCATTGTGGTATCACAAACCAACAGGATTTCTAGTAAAATAAACATATGGAATAGGTTTTACAGAGCTCGTTTCATAAACCAGACCAGGCAGCAAACTTGGAAGGGCTGCCAGTGAACCCAGCTTTGCAGCTTCACTCTAAGATGGATGGGCAACATGGTGAATTCCAAGTGGGAACATTTGGCTGCCACAGCCAGCAAGATCTTCTCAACACAACCTCAATTTCTCCTCCAGGAAGATCCAACATAGTACATTTTCCATGTTTTTGCAGAGGACAGAACAACATAGTAAGACAAGTTTTCCAGCTGAACATCTGCTTGGATAACATCGCCCAACAATCACTGCATGCTTGGCAAGACCTGGGGTGTGATCACTGAACTTGGGTCAAAGTGGTACCACCAGCAGACTCCGAACTCAGCACTGCGTGAATCTTAATACAGAGCTGAATGACCAGTCAGACGTCTGTTGTAACATCCTTGGTTGATTTCCAAGCAGCACATAGCTGAACAAGTCAAACACAGTAGACTAAGTGGCAGGAAGACAATCCCATCTTCCTTAAACCCATGGGGTTTTTTTCTCAACCTCCACTCTTCTACAGTGAAACCTGAAGTTATTGCCAGCTTACAGACCGCTTTTGAGAAATATGAATGCTTTCATACAATACTGATGAACAGCCAAAAGACTAGTGAAAACTTTTCCTGCAGTCCAGTAAAATATTATTATGAGTATCAGCCAGCTTGTTGTCAATGCCAGCATACTTTCTCAACATACGGGGTGGAGGGATGGTTTTTAAGGACATTCTTTCCCTCATCGAGAGAAACTGAAGTCAGTACATGAGCAGTAAGCTCATCACTTTGGTGAAAACCAATGTATGAAGAATCCAAAGAAACTAATACTTGATTATGAGTTGGGAAATTAATTGCAGCACATTTTCATTATTCAGTTAGGGAAGAAAGTGCCTGGGAATTCTGGAAGCCTAGGAAATTAGAGCTAGTCAAAATAACTCCTCTGACAAATATTTTCTTCAGTAAAAGCACTGTAAGCTTTAGTGGTCTTCATGTTAGTAGCAACTGTCTCATGAAGTACTAACCTTCTATTTTATTTTATTTTTTATCCACAAGCAAGTCTCTAGTCCTTCCCTGCAGGCACATTTTAAGGGCAAGCCAGCTGATAGAAAGGATCAAGGAAAATAAAGCATACACTGGAAGTTTAGGAATCTGTTGTTTCTTGTTGGTCTCAGGATTGGATCACAAAGAAAGGTGTAAGCAGCAGCTTGAGGTGTTCAGAGATCTCAGTTCTCCATTAACAACAACGCCCAGTGAGGACCTTGAAGTAAGTCCTGGACAGAATAACAAACAAAATAGTATTAGAAAGAAGGATATGAAAGGCATCCTCCATCAAGCTGCTGTCCTCTACTAATTGTAATAGCAACTACTTCAGACCAAAATCTCCAAAGCTCATAAAAGGCAGACAGACTCCCAGTTGAGCTGTATGCGGCTTCCAAACTCAGGCAAATGGAAACAAAATGCCCAGTGGCTTGATATTTCAGTAAGACCTTTCCATAAGCTCTGTCCACTGTTGATTACCACAGCAAGTCTGTGGTAAAACTCATAAAATTATAAAAAAAACCCAAAGACTGAGTCTTATCATTCTCCCTCATCTTTCTTATAAGCCCCCTTTAAGTATTGAAAGGCCTCAATACGGTCTTCCTGGAGCCTTCACTTCTCCAGACTGAACAATCCAAACACCCTCAACCTTTCTTCATAGGAGAAGTGTTCCAGCCCTCTGATCATTCCTGTGAACCTGCTCTGGACCTGCTCCAACAGATTCATGTCTTTCCTGTGCTGAGGACTCCAGAGCTGGACGCAGTGCTCCAGGTGCGGTCTCACCAGAGCAGAGGCAGAATCACCTCCCTAGACCTGTTGGCCACACTTCTTTTGATGCAGCCCAGGATATGGCTGGCTTTCTGGGCTGCCAGCTCACATTGCTGGCTTATGTCCTTTAGCCAGAAAACTAGGGCACTCTGCCAATTACATTTTTAACCTTCAGGCATATTTAAAGGCATTGAATGTATTCAGCTTTTCCAGCTTCATTCCTTTTGCTATGCTCAGTAATACATACGTGTCACAGCTGCCCTTTGGCTTTGGGGAATATCTGACTCCTCTCCTGATGTAATGCAAACAGAGGAGTGAAGGAGAGAAACATAAATGACCTTACTGCAAATCAAAGAGCAGCAGCGTCTGTAATCAGTTCAGTATAAGAATATTAGAGGTTTCCATAAGTTAATAGATTTGACAGGGCATTTTGAGAGACTTGGGGAAGTAGAAACTACTTTTACACAGTCAGAACAAAAGTAGCAGGCAAACCCGGGTGCTAAAAAGCCTCTAACACTGAAGAGTTTCCCTTAGGATAGTCTCTTTTGACCATTGCATTTTAATTTCACACTGATGTTAGGTGACCATCTTACTGGTGTGCTCTAGCACCATCTAGCTTGTACCTAAGGTAACTAAGCTCCAGTACTTTCTCCTCAAGGAGGGAAATCCTTCATCGTGTCATTTCCTTCAAGTATGACTGTCTACTTACTTTGGTTATTTTAGTTATTTTGACATAAGAATCCAAAAGAAGGTAAAAATAGCGAGTACTAAGCAGCCTTACAGGTTAAAGAGCCTCCTTCATGGAGCAACTCCTTCAGCTGCATCCTTCCTCATCTTTTGGTTTCTCTGTTTCTGGGCTTGAATCCTGCCAAAGATACATATTCATGTTACAGATTTCTAAAGTTTACATCTCAAATTTTGTTTGCTTAAATAAGGTTCCTTAGAGGAACTCATTAAGGAAAAAACAAAACAACAATGGGGCAAAATAACACCAATTCTTGTTCCAAACAAAAAAGCACCAAACAATATGAAAACTAGCAAAGAGCTACTGCTCATCACAGGCAAGGCTAATGGTCAGTATTGGGAATGGGTTTGCTCATGGAGAGTTGAGGTGGCACCTGATGGCTTTCAAGCACCACAGAAGCCACCTCGCCACACTGGCTCTCTGTCTCACAGCTGCAGCCAGGGCTCAGTTATAGGCAAGGCAGGCAGGTGAGAAGAAAAACCTCCAGTGAACCACTCAGCAATGTAGGAGCTGATGTTTAATCTGGATCACCTAGCAAATTATACAATGCAAATCCATTCAATATTTCAGGTGACATAAACTCTCCTGGGCTTCTAGCTGGCTTGCCCACTTCTCCCTGAAAAGCACTCTGTTAATGAACCCTCAGTCATTTAGCACTGGCTTACACAGCAGGACCAAGCAGCAGAAGAAGCCAAGTTAATCAGTCAAATTCTCCTCCAGGTCACTAATGCATGCAGACAAATGACAACACCTCAGTCTCGGGGTGCCAGCTGCAGAGCTTCAGGAACAGCATCAGGTCTATTACACAAATGGTCATCTCCCTGATCAGATGAGAGTCATACTTCCTGTAAATGCAAGCATGGAAAGAGGGGAACACTTGCTCCAGACATAAAACGGTGAATGTCTGACCCCCATCTGGAGCCCAATCTGGGCTGGAGAAGCTTAGCATGACACAGCATTCAATAGAAGCAAATTCACATGGTTCTTGCTCCATACTGGCTATTTTCCTGCATTTGCTTTCAAAAACGGGCTTATCTATTGAAGAGAAAGGATTAATATTCCAGGGTATATTGAATGAGACATTTTAAAAACAAAATCTGACATGGCAACACGAAAGAAGAACAATGCACTGACCCTGTGCCCTGAGAGTCTCCAGGGCCTGGGAAGGGAGTTCTGTTAGCACATTTAAAGCAAAATCTTCCCAGAGGGGAGGCAGTAATTGAGAAAAGAACTGCACAGGAGCCTCTGGAGGCATTATCAAAATCCAGCTGGGCATATACTTGGAGAAGAAAACTGACATAAGTCTGAATAAAACCTGTAGGAAAAGGAAGAAAAGACAAGTGTCTTGGTTTGAGGTAGGAGAGTAAACCCTCTTCTTCAATGGCCAGCACCTGAGAAGGACTTTGCCCATTCTCCCTTTGATACCAATCTGTGTGTTCCTGAATCCAGTTCCGTAATGCAGCTCCTGCATCCAGTTTCCATCTGCTACTGAGTCCAGTCTGGGACTTCCCCAGTACCTCCCCACAGCATCAGTGGTGATGGTGACGTTACTGTCATCAGAGGGGCTGGGTTTAATATTGGTTTTGTATTTGAATATATTTCATTTTATTGTTACTATTTTCATTAAAGCTGTTTCAGTTTTCCTTTCCAGTCTGTAAGTCTCTCTCCTTTATTCCCTTCTCTTCCCTTTATCTTCCCCTTCTAGGGAGGGGAGAGGGGCATCTGCCCTGTCATTTGTCTAGTGGCCAGTCCAGCCCTAACCCTTGACAATAAGACATGCAGATCACAGGATTTTTTAACTCTGCAATCCACAGAAATGCCGTAAATCCAAGATAATCATAACAGATGTGACCTTGGTGCACTCTTCCCATCCTGTGTAGAGAATGTGCTCTGAGATACCCCATGCAACCGTGGCCACTTTTCACCACTCCCTGGAAGGTGAGCCAATGACTCCACATAGCCAAGAGAGAACTTCACTTCTGAGATAAGCATGATTTTGTACTAGCCTTCTTAAAGAAACATAAATTTAATCCCAGTCAGAGAGATTTCACCCAACATGAAAATGTCTGTCACACCAGTGCTATGACTGCTGTTTTGAGAAACATTATCAGACTACAAAACTTCTTGTGAGCCTACAGAAAGAGGGGTTAGAAGATGTCAATGAGAGAGCAAAGGCAAGATGTTGGTTTGGAGGCTGTTTAGCAGTTTGGAAGATGCACTTTCTGCTCCTTGCTCTGCTAGGGCCTTCTTGGGTAACCTCAGTTACAGTAGCCTCAGTCTCTGCTGTCCCTAGCTCAGCCTGACAGTTTATCACCTTGTCCCCACTTCATAGACATCTGAGTTGTTTGTCAGTCTAACTGCCATTGATGTATTGATATCTTAAGGTACATCACCAGCAGTACTGCTTTTTCCTAGACGTTATTCTGTACAGGGCTGAGTCACCTCCAGACTCTGGGTATTTACCTCTTTACAACCACTGTGAGTGAAACTTGAAATAGCCTCAAAAGCATAAATAACTACAACCTTTGTTAGCAAGTGTAATGTCTTTCTGTTAAGCAAAGATTATGTTGCTTTCCTCTTTGCTGTGAGGCATAGATGAAGGTGCACAACCCATTTGTTTCAGGTTTGATGCTGTTCGTTCATCTGAGGCAAGAGCTTGAATACAAAAACTCAATTACTGACCTAACACTTCATTTTAAAAGCTTCATTTTAAGGTTCCACAAATGTCCTTGGTCTTCAAAAGGCAATCAAGCCCAGCATATAACTTGTGGAAATTGCCCGTGCTTGGAAAATGTGCAACTCAGGTTAGACACATTTGATATGAGTGGACTCAGCAGCAACCGAGCAACGCTCCACTGTTTTCTGAGGATTTTACTAAAACTCTATTATATAATTTATCAATGATGACAGTGCTCTCACAAGTTGCTTGAACTACATTTGTAACCCAGGTCATCACCAAAACGCATAAGATAGCACTGATGTGATGACACCACCACTGCACCAGAGCTTTAGGACACCAGAGACAGGAAACATCAAAGCTTTAGGTTTTCTTCGTCTTCTTTGCTAGTGCAGTGGGAACGGCTCACTTCCATACATGAGGCAGAGGATGAGGCTCGCAGACCTACCATGTGTAATGTCACTGGGGTAGGCAACATGAACTAGCGCTCATGTTATTTCTCTCCTGAATGAGAGCAGACAGGTCCTAAGGCCACAGTATCTGCAATGATGGCTCTGGCTGGGGAAGAGCCTCAGCTCCTCCACTGCAGTGGACTTTGACAAAAAGGAGCTGAGGCAGGCATTAATTTGGGGATCATTCCCATTTTTCCTGCGCCAAAGCTTTAGGGAGGAACTTGACTGCTTTGCTTTCCTGTCAGAAGCTTCATGGCTAAATTAGCTGGCAAGTGAAGAAAAACACAGGAACCAGGCTCAGTGGGGACAGCGCCCTTCAGAGCGATTTAGAGATCCCTGGCTCAGCGTTACACCGGGACAAACCATTTTCAAAAAGCACATTTTTCTGCCTGTAGGTTACAATATGCTCACAGAGGCAGAAGGCTCTAATCTAAAGCCCGTCCTTCCCGACTTGGTCTCCGCACACCGTGCCCGTGCTGGTGTTTTCCTGCCCAGGGACCAGGTCCGTCAGAAGGCTCTCACCCCTGTGCAGGGAGCCGGTGGGGCACACGGCCAGAGCACGTGCACGGTGACGGACAGCTTGCCTACCGGTAGCATTTGGCAACGTGGCACCATTTCACAGAGGACGCTCCATCTGTCTCCATGTTCTGCGGCAGAGCCTGACCTCGCTAGCACTAAGGAGGCCCCAGCAGATTAACATTTAATGATGTTTTCAGTTTCATGCCTTGTAATTTTTCATGTTTCAGAGGGCAGACATAGAAGAGAAAGAAAGTCATATATTATGTACAGCATATGGGTCTTCATCTTGCAACCATCTCCTTTAATATGCTTGACTTTGACAAGTTCAGAATTATTTCTTCTTTCTGCGCTGAAAAAAATTTCTTTACACAGATTTTGATTTTGCTCCAGAAACAGAACGTCAGCTGCGTGTTATATTCACAGGCTGGTTTTGTTTTGGTTTGTGCAACCACGATACCTAATTCAGTTTAAATAAGTAAATGCAGGGGGCATGGTTCTTGGTAGCTGTCTGAACAGAAGCAAGGAAATTAAACCTCTCCAAGACAGATGGAATGAGTGAGATCCTTCAGGTCACTCTTTGTTGTCTTGAAAAGTACATTTAACTACATAACTTAATGCAAAAAGAAATCCTTAAGGGACAGTAAAGTGACCCAGAAATGCAGAGTTTGCATTCTTTTTGTTAAGCAGTTCTGTTCATTTTTGCAGTTTCTGCTTGTGAAGTGCCCTGTGCTGAGGAGCATAATGGACAAAGTGCTCACAGGTCTGCTCTCCCCAAGGTGTCCTTGTTTGTCCACAAGGAAGGACCACTAGTGCTATATGGAGCATGAGGTGAAGTCAGTAAGACCATGCAAAAGCACAGAAGCCCAGTGAAGGAACAGCACTACAGTACGAAAGCTCATTAAATGTGTATTTGGTGGTTTGGCTGAGCCTCTGGTCATTTAGGTTAGTATTTGTGAACTAGAATAGTGAACTAGAAGAGGGATTTGCATGAGAAAGCACAGGGACAAAAGTGATGGGCCAAAAGGAGAGAGAAACAGAAAATCAAGCAGAGAGATTCCAAGCTGCTGAACATTTCTGGAAGACAAGGGCATGAATTTTGAATTTGCCATGATATTTACTAAGATCCAAGGCAAAAGACTGAACCTTAAAGCAAGTAAATCACAAAAGAAAGTGATAAGACTACTGCCAAGAGGGTAACTTGAGCTACTTCAGCCATGATGTTGTAGGGGGAAGCTAGATGGGAATGCAGGAGACTACAGTGGAAGAACATTGACTGAACACCACTACCAGTAACTTCTGCAGCCAGAGCCAAGCTGCTATGTGCACTCTAGTAAAGAAAATGCCTAAGATGGCAAAAATCCAGTGAAAGGAAGAGCTGTGCAGTTATGAGGAGAAAAACAAGGCACTTAACTTGCCCTATCCAGTAGCTTTCTGGGAGTTGTTTTTTTAAATAGTGCCCATGAGCCTTCAGCACCCAGCCAAGCGATGCTCACCAGCACCCCATCAGCAATGACGTTACCACAGCAAGCTGCTAGTGTAAGTTTCTATGCCTGAAGAAATCAGAGCTTCAAAAACTATTATCAATGCCTGGAAAAAAGAAAAAGTAAATTGGGAAGAGGGGAAGTCAGAACTTAATTTTTTTGCTGTCAAGACCCTCCAAAGAGAGCAAAAGGAATTGCTTTTTGAAGATTAAAATTGTAAGGTTGCATCAGATTTCAAACCAGCCTAGAAACTGAGAAATGTGACTTCGAGGAACAGGCACCCTACAAGGACTTAAGACACCTGCAAGAAAATGGAGAAAGAACAGCTCCATTCACAAAAGACTAATTCCCAAATAGTCACAGCTTGTGTTCAATGGTGCAAGTCATAGCAGAGCTGGTTCACAGGAAAGTTCCTTCTTCCTGGTGTCATGCAAGCCCATGGTTTTAACACTGCAGGTACTTCACATCTTCTCTGCCATCTCTATCCTACTCTGCTAGAGGATGGATACGCCCCCTGCAATGGGGGCGGACGCTGAGATGAGGCATATCATCCTCAGAGTGAGTGAAAAGCTTCTAGAAAACTTTGGGGCCCTAACTCTTCAACCTGCAGATCTTACAGCCCTGTGCTGAAGCTCAAAACAGATAGCGATGGCATAGAATTCGAAAGTGAATTTATTCTGAGTGGCAAAAATGGGTGTTTGCAGTTAAGTGCAACACTGAAAACGAAAGAGTAAAGCCTAAGACCAAACCAGACTCCCCGTAGCAAAATTCTGAGGTATTAGCATTCATTATTGTAAGCATTCCTCGTCGTTTTGTGATCTTTCTGACCCAAATGTGTGCACTGGCACAGTCCCCAACAGCAACATACGGTAGGGAAAGGAAGAGTGCAGCAAAGACCTGTAGGCAGATCTTGCCTATAATAATGTTACCTATGATAGATTATGTTACCTATGTAACGTTAACTGGGTACCATCCTTAAGAGCAGAATCTTGGCCAAAGTAGAGGTGGCATAACTACAGGATATGTCCATGTTAACCATCCCTAGATCCAAAGATATCCAAACTGTGCATCAAGAATATCTGCAGTCTTCAATAACCTTATGAGAAAGCAGGAAAAGATAATTATGCTTAGTTATTGCCTCATTTTGTTAATGAGAGATAATTGAAAAAACGTATGCTAAAGTGATTGCCTAATCATCACATCAAATTAGCGGAAAAAAATAATCAATTCATTGTGATGAAATGGTTATTTACAAAAAAAAAAAACCACAACACACACATTACTTGTTTAGAGTGAATCTCATCCTGTCTGGACAAACAGCCTTTGTGCCAGGAGCTTTGCAGAACACGGAAGATCAAGGCTGTGCCTGAGCAGCCTTCAGATAAATTTTGGGAAGCAGAGCATCCTTCCCACTTCTCCATTACCTTCCATTTGAGAAGGTTTCCCATCCTTTTGCTGTGCATCCTGAGGAACCTCTGACTCCTGGATCAGTGCTCCCTCTTGCAGCAATACCCTGACCCACATCCATTCTCTCCCTGCCATCAAGGTAAAGGCAATGAAGGTCCACATGAAGAGCTTGCATGACTCCACGCCTCTGAAAGGCAGAACTAGGACTATTGACAACAAGAGTCCTCTGTCACTCCTGTCCCCTAATGACATTCTCTTAATCTAGGTTTTCAGCGAGGAAATGTGTCAGCCAAATGCATAATGAATTATTTGTAAGCAATTTAATCTGAAGAGCTTTGTTGCGAACTCATGTAAGGCTCTGCGGTTGTAACAAAGCATTCAGAATACAACTTATTTTAGGAATCAGCAATATGCTTTAGGTAGAAGTCTCCATTTGTAAATACTGCATTCTCGCCCAGCAGATTTCCTTCCTGATAGACCGTGACCACTTCATAATTCTAGGGCAAAACCATGAAGATTAATAAAAAGCAGAAAGAGGATTTTAATCAACACAGCCAGCTGGTCTGTGGTTTAGGTTATGTTGTAGAATGGAAAGTGTAACATTAAGATTGAATGAAAAATGCAAAGCAGTGATTACCCTGCAGAGTATCTCTACCAGCTAAATTAACATTAAACTCAAATTTACAAATCCTGTGCTTATATTACTGCGTGTAGGCAATTGTAATATATTTAACATCAACTAGAAATTAAAACATCTGCCTTTAAAATAATGAGTTTTGTTCTAAATCCTGTTCATAAAAGTCACTTTCCTTTCTACTCGTTACTAAGAAGATGACCTATTTTAAATCTCATCCGTTAAAAGTATTGTAATGAGTTCCTTTTTTGGAGGGAGTAAAGAAGGACACAGGATGGCTGGAAAGCAACTAGAGAGGAAAGAGGGGAGGAAACCTGCTCAAAGCCCAGGAGCAGGAAGATGAAGGGTTTTCCAATCCAGAGGCACGCAGCCAAAGGATGGGAGCTGTGGTGTGCAGGGGAACACCTCTGGGTGCCTGGGAGGTGGCTCCTCCAGGAGAACCGAGCCAGAGAGGCGGCAGAGGCTGCAGCCTGGCTGCTGCTCCTGGCCGGCAGATGTAAGCTGCTGCCAGCTGCTGCAGAGTGGAGGGAGAAGGGAGGAAACGAGCTGGCTGGACCCAGGCCAAGGAGCAACAAAAGGCTTGTGTGCCATTGCCACATCACCCTGCCCTGCTGACCTCCCAGCCTGCAGAGCGCCATAGCAACCAGGGTTAAAATTGGGTCAGGATTGCCAGTATGAAACCTGTTATTTTGAATATAGAGCTTAGGTTTACACAGAAAATGTTCAATCATGGACTATTTTGACAGAAAACATACTATTTGGGGAAGCTGGAGCAGGGAGGGGAGACTATATTTAGGAAGACGTCAGTGCCTGAAGTGCTGTGAACACCTGAATTTTTCTTTTGTTAACGTACCTTGGACTTGGACAAGACATGTTGGGACTGAAGTGCTTTAAAATCATAGAATCATAGAATTGTCCAACCCCCCTGCCATGGGCAGGGACACCTCCCACTAGAGCAGGTTGCTCAGAGCCCCATCCAGCCTGGTCTTAAA
>WTSP01001379.1:62391-73174 GCA_025331215.1 Actenoides lindsayi | reverse complement strand
TCACCATCCCTGGAGGTGTTTAAGAGGCGGTTGGATGTTGTGCTTAGGGACATGGTTTAGTGGTTTTTGATAGGGCTGGGAGTAAGGTTGGACTTGATCTTGAAGGTCGCTTCCATCCAAAACTATTCTATGATTCTATAACTCTATGCCAGACCAACACCTCTAAAGCCATTAATGGGACTCTGAAAATGAATAAGAAATGCAACCCCTACCAAAATTAGAGGTAGGATGTAAAAACCTGTCTTCTTGTTTCAAATACTGAGGAATTTTGCCTGAATTGCAGAGTAATACAGGTATCAGCAAAGAATACAGGAAAACAGAAAAACTTCATTCGACATCAGAGTCCAAATTAAAGTGACAAGTGAGAAAACATGAGCAAATGCTTAATGCAGTTTTGCGTAAGAAAATGAGCTCTTTAACACTAAATGGTCTTCTGAGGATGCTGAACTATCAGTATTTTAGGCCACACTACATTCATTTTGATATACACAGAAGAGGTGATGTAACAGGCTCTGATGGAAAGGTAGGTTTGGTCCATCAAGAATAACTGTGCATGTTGTTCAGTGCATGAATCTGTTGGCTTAAAATATTTTGCTGTAAAAACCCAAATCATTACAAAACAGGTTCAGCAAAGAATGTGGCAAAGGTCCAGCATGAGCAGGGATGCTGTAAGGGAGATGATTGCAAGGCATTGGTTCTTCAAGCCCTTTGCTGCTCCCATCTTCCCTCAGAGCTCAGAGAGTCTCATAATGCAGCTTTTTCTACCAAAGCAGAAGGTGAAGGTTTGAACATAACTCTAAAGAGTTCCCTGATCTCACAGAGATCTAACACTCTGCAATTTGATTGCTTAGTTAGAGCCTAGAAACCATAGCTCAGTGTGAGGATCACACCTAGGATTTCCAGTACAGCTGTTATTTCCTGTCAAGTGAGCCATTCATTCTCCACCAAAGAGTCTCCTCAGATTCATTGACATGTGGATCAGTCTGTAGTATATCCTACTTAAGAAGCCACAAGCTTACATCATCTTTAAAACTGGTTAGGCACTGTTTAACGGATCAGTAATGGCCAAGGGCAGGATAATTAAAGCAGTATCTCAGTGGACTTAAGGAATTAGAAGAAAATGGAGATTTATGGAAAAAAATTCATTGTAAGGATGAAAACAATTTTCCTGCAATTTATCTGATATGCAGATGAGTGCACCTTTACTCAAATTCATCTCTCTCCTCTCTTACCGAACGTTGGACTTGACCCCAAACCCATTAAAACAGCAGAAAGACAAGTGTAGGTATATCCGTAATAATTCACAACCTTCTAATTCCACATTCATCTTCCCTCATTTTCTCAACTTCATCAAATTTTGGTGAATAGCAGTAATGCCCAAAAGTGTGCATCTTTGAGGTGCTGTTCAAATATCAGATATTCTCGTTTAACTTGTATTACAAAATTGTTTTTCAGGACTATGCTGTTTAACCTAGGACTTCACCAGCACTTAGGTCTTACAAAAAAGGGGAGAAACTAAAACCAGTAAAAAAACCCTGTGAATTTATAAGCACAACGTCTGGTATGGCTTTGACATGTTACAAGGACAATGTTTTTAACAGGGCCTGTTGCAACAGGACAAAGGGTGGTGGTTTTAAACGAAAAAAAAAGGGAGATTTAGACTGGAGAGAGGGAAGACATTTTTTACACTGAGGGTGGTAAGACCCTGGAAGAGGTTGCCCAGAGAGGTGGTCAATGCCTTGTCCCTAGAAGTGTTCAAGATCAGTTGGATAGGACTTTGTGCAACCTGTGGAGGATGTCCCTGCCCATGTCAGGGCTGGTTGGGCTAGATGGACTTTAAAGGTTCCCTTCTAACCTGAACCATTCTATGATTTTATGTCTACACGAGGCTCAAAGCCATGGCAATAGAGTAAGCAGTGTTACAGAAGGTTTGGGAGATCTGCTGTACTGCAATTTAGACTTTGAAACTTAAGGAGGAAAGGGATACCTCACATATATTCACACAATCACATCAATTAACCTGGCATGAGAAGTACAGTGCCTGCTCATTAATAAGCAGCCAGGAGTACTGTAGCCAGTTAAAAGCACACATGAAATGTGCATATATTAAATGTCCATACATGAAATGAACATGCATAATATGTACACACATGCTCATGTATGCCCACGTTGCACACCCAGTTGTAAGTAGCTTCTGAACACAACTGATGTCTTAACTTCAAACCAGTCTTGGGAACTGGTGGGATTACCGACGAAGGATAATTTCCCCACATAAGAGACTGTGCTGTGGGTAGTCACCGAATGGCACGGAATGGTACCATGTTATTCAAGGCTCAGAAGGTGGTGTGGTCTCGTGGAAACGTAAGTCGATACGGCTTTCAAATTACAACAGGAAAATGGAATCTCTCACAAACACATGGTTTTCTTTCCAGGGCTACAGTATTTCTGACTGCCAGATCAGGCACCTAAACCAATCTGGACCAGTCTGGGGGAAGCGTAATACGTTGCCATACATTGCATCCGAACTAGGTTTTTGCACTCTTTAATCTGTTTGGCCTCTCTAATCTACTCCACTAAAGCTGGAAGTTTCTGAAGAAAATAGTTTTCATTTCAAAGGCTGGAATGAAGAACATACTTTATGCTGCCAGTCATGCCAGCCATTATTGATTGATTTGTGCAGTAAAGAAAGCTTAAAGTTGTTAATTGCTGTTTTCTGCTTGTGTGTATTTTTATGGTGTGAGCTAACGGCAGGAAGAGATGAGGATGGTTCTGCTGAAGGCCGAGAACAGTGCGGACTGCTAAGCAGTAGCATGTGTGAGCAGAAATGAATGACTGAGAAAAGAAGATCTAGCAAGATGTAATTAGCTTTGAACTACAGCTTCCTCTTCATTTTCAGTCAAATGTGTTCAGAGGAGTATGTGTCTTTTGTTGGGAAAATGCCAAGGAAAAACGGGTGGTAGCATTTGCACGGCAGTGGAGAATGAAGCTGAGCAACATTTCTAGGTTTCATTCCAAGATATTTGGACAAACACGAAAAACATTTTGAAAGTACTTATGGGCAGAGATTTTATATTTTTTTTTCTCCTTCTGAAAGTTTTGCTCATTCTTAGGAAATTTTTTATTCCATTTTGAAAAGCCAGGCCATGTCTTTCCTCAAAAAACAAAACAAAACAAAAAATCTGGAAAAGTCTAAAATAAAAATCTTTCTGTTTTAATTTTTTTAATTCCATTTACTTTACATGAGTGACAACACAGAAATATGCAGATGGTCATTCTGATTGTTTTCTCAAACAATCCAGGGAACAAAGTATTCAGTGGCTATTTAGGACTGCAGCATTTCCTTCCTTAGCTTCTCCATATCCAAATTCCCTACACACTGATTCTATTGTACTTAATATCTCCCATTGTTCCTCCTTATTAGGGAGTTTTATTTCCACCCATTGAGTAAAATGACCTAATAAAAGGAAATTTTGAATAATATGATTATTTTTTTTTTTCCCATAGAAATTTATTTTCCATCTCATGGGTCTAGGTGATTCATTTTATTTAACTCCCTCAATCTGAACATCCTGTTCAATCACTGGTGAAAATGAAATGTTAGGCATAATTCAGATGATACCATAGAACTTTTCCAGCTGTGGTCTCTCCATATCCTCACCAAAATGGCTTTCTCCCAGACACCAGTGGATTTCCCCTTCAGCAATGGGAAACTATTGACTTCTATCCACTCCATCCCTAACATTTTCACATGGGGAAAAGAGAAAATAAAGACCTTTTCCAAATGTTTAAGAATCTCATAGAGAACAAGTCTTCTCAAATACAAGAGGTGCAGATATTAGTGTTATGAGTTTAAATAAATGTCCCAGACTCTCTTCATCCATGAAGATTTACAAATCTGGTTAAGCCAGTTGCATGACTCATTACGCTCTTAAGAGCAAGCGGTAGCAAAGAAAAACTTCTATTCAATTCCCTTTTGACAGCAAATCCATTGTTGTGATGCACCACAATGTTCACGCAGCCTCTGGTGAGTGGTTTTACCATTCCGAACTGTTTAAAACACTCACACTCATAAAATATTAAACAACTTTGCTTTCTCCTGCAGGAAAGAAGAGGGAACCTTCCTAATTCATTTACAGAGTCATTCTGCCACATTCATTGCATTACTTAATCAATTCCCATACATACAAAAACTTATTTCCCGCCAAACGTGTCCAAATTAATTGTACAATTTGGTGTAAAGGACATAAAATCTATTGCATATAAAAGGACACATGGCATGTGTATTCTGATACTAAATGTATTTTCAAAGCATTTGATTTTTTTCCACAAAATTATATGTGGATTTTGAACTTTTTCAAATAAGCCATGCTCTTTAACCAAGAACTTTACACAATCTTGTTAAATAAAGTTTTAAAAAAATTATACCATCTAACTACAAGCAGAGTTTGCCTCTTAGAATAAACTCAACCTATTATATGCTTGCAGTAACTGAGCTCTCTTATTTCATGAGTTAACTGTGCCTAACTTACCATGGCTCATAACATTATGAGTCAGCTCTACAAATATGATGTACTTAGGAAATTCTCCATAAAAAAGCTGAAAAGCAAAAGCGTATTCCCTGTCTACAAACAAATATTCATACACCTAATTCAGATTTCTGTTCTACTTCATATTTTGTGCTCGTGTATTGGCTCCCAGGCCACTTGCTGTGAAAGCTCAGTGGCATCTGGTTGTATTATTCTAGCAGAACTAGAGTCTTATTCCCATTGGCTTCTGTGAACTAGCCAAAATCAGAGTCGGGCTGAGTTTCAGGCTAGAAGGTTCCCCAAGCGACCCCAAGTCAGGTTTTGTCCTTCCTTTTTGGTTTGCAGTGGTGTGATGGGTATGGATGATTTGAGGACTTTTTTTAGTGAAAGCATTGCACCTGGAACTTACCATCACCTGTTCATCAGCCGTGTATGGCGATTTTAGATTTTATTTCCATTTTCTGTTCTATGAAAGTAAGGCTCATTTCTACTTCCACCCCAGTTATGATTTCTTTATATGATTTCAGGTCTCCTCCCATCATATACTAGAAATAACCTTTCTTAGTGTGTTATTCTTTAGAGTATTAAATTAACCACTTTAATCCCATGTTTCTAGCAAATTATTGCAAGAAATTACCTTTCTTTCTTTCTTTTTTTTTTCCTCCTTTCAGAATAAGAGGTACACACCAAAGATTTCAACATTTGGCACATTGGATTAAATCAAAGCCTTAGCACTCACTCGAAGGAAAACAAGAAAGTAAGTCCCTAAGTTTTACGTCTTAATTATGTGTTTATAATTGGAAATAAGTGTTTCAAAGCATCAACTGGTTTAGAATATGCATGTTCACCTAAATTAGCAGAAGCAGAGAAGTGTGACCAATCTACGTATGCCTGTGAGACAATAGATCCCAACAAAAGCTTTGGAGGCACCCACCAGCTCTGTGCCTCTGCTCAGTGCCTTTTGGCAGTTGCCTGTTTCTCTGCTCAAATGCACTCTGACTGATGGAGCTTCCCCATCCCTTCTGTTATGCCTACCCACCCTGAAAGGAGAAGGGGTTTTGCTTTTCCTGAGGATGCTAAAAGACTGTGCACTCACAGTCCTCCTGTAGAAAATATTTCACTTATTTAGAATTCAGCCTAAATAATTGATAATATTGCAGAACATGACAAACATATGGCCTCTTTTCACTGGAAAATCTTCCAGCAGGTCTGTAATATTAAAATAAATAAATAAATAAATTACTCTTGCAAGCTTTTCCTCCTTTTTTGACTGTTCCTGAATGCCCAGCACAGAGACCTTGTGTGAGCTACTAGGACTCTACAAGAAAGTAAGTATTCTTTTAAAAATAAATTCAAATTAAATGTAATCCTTTTAGCTTTGCCATTTTTCAAGAGCAAATGTGTAGCAACTCTACAATTAGCTGCCATTTCTTCTCTGTAATATTAAAGGAACTCACAGATCTTCAGTTGCCATTTAAATGTCTCTGTAAATTGTGCAACCTTTCACACAAAAGATAATTATGAAAGTGCTAACATTCATTTGACCACAAGCAATAAATAATTTATGAACTGGGTGTTTGAAATTATGCAAATATTATAAATACTTTTTGTTGCCTGTACATCTGAGTAAGTATGATTCAGAAGAAAGTGTGCTATGGATTAATAGATTCAACATTTAGCAGATTTGCATTTTTACAGTGTTCTTTTCTTTGCTGGTTCCTACTATCTTTAGTATCATAGCTCGGAAAACAACTCCTGACAATACTGTCTCTAACTGTATTTGAATATCCTGGCATCCCTATTCATCAGTCTCTTTGAAGCTTAAAATATTTTTGCCTTCCTTCCAGGGCTTTTCATAATGGGAGAGAGAAGTGTTAGTATTAAACTCGCCATGAACCTTTTGTCCTCAATACCTCCCGTATTTTTTTAATTTTTATATGTCTATATACTTAATTTGTGTACTGTTTTGCGCTAAAACTAGTTGTGGTGCTGCTGGGAATGTAATGCTATCATTCAGCAGTTTAGCTACTGTTATCCTTATTTCCTACGAATTGTGAGAACATCAATTAATATATTTTAAAACCAGGCTAGACCATTACGGTCAACTGGTCTGACCTTTGGCATGATGCAGGTTCTGGATTTCTCCCCAGTAATTCTTGCAACGAGCCCAGTCATACATGACTAATAAACCGTGGTTGCACTAATGATACTTTTTGGCCACT
This sequence comes from Actenoides lindsayi, assembly GCA_025331215.1. Lineage (NCBI taxonomy): Eukaryota > Metazoa > Chordata > Aves > Coraciiformes > Alcedinidae > Actenoides > Actenoides lindsayi. The sequence goes on along the minus strand of WTSP01001379.1, from coordinate 66,426 downwards.
ATCCTCTAACCCATGGTCATGCAGAACAAAAGCTCACACGAATTAAATCTGCACAGAAGAACATTAGAATTGAGTGCTTAAGTAGTTTTAGCAAATTTGTCTGCACAGCATGGCCTATTGCAAAGGTCAGAGAGCATTTTTTTATGCATTTTCAGCATTATGGATAATTATTGTTTGATCTTCTGGCCTTCAGTCATACTGACACAGTGGAGGTTTGCATTCTGGTTGTCAAACACAGGAAATATGAAAAAAAAAAAAAAAAAAAAGACAGAAAAGAAAATTGCATTTACAGTGCAGTTTGGTAAGATATTTGACAGAGCTCACAAGTATTCTTATTTCTTTTTTTTTTTTTTTCCAGAGGATTTGGAATTTGCCTGAGCAAAATGACCTACCAGTTCCAAGCAAATGCTTAGAAATAAATACAAAGGCTACATACATTCATCGTCCTGTGTAATGCATCTGCTGCCAAACCCCAAATCACAGGAAACATATGTAGTTTCATCTTCTGTTACAGCAACGAAGAGTGAAGCTGCGGGAACCACTAAGGCTTTATAAACTGTTCAAGTGAGCCTGTGCTCTGCTCCATGTGACCACAGGTCTGCTGGTTGTCTTCTGTCAAATCCGTAAGAAATTCATGTCTCCATTTGCTTGGCTTCACGTTCCCAGTCCAGCTGGATCTAAGATTCGGTGTGGAAATGAGTACAGATGCAAAATGGGCTGGCATTGAGGAAATCATTCACACGCAACCCAGGACACTCCAGCTTGTGAGATCTGCCCAAGAAACTGGGTGACAGGAGTGTAGTAACTCTGATTTACATAAACTTTCCTGTTATGCCCCTCATCCAGCGAAAGGAGGGTGCAATGATATCCTATGAAGAAAATACTCCAGCAAACAGAAAAATTGATCCATGAAATCACAAACCAGCATTTTTATTTTTTTTTTACAATGCCTCTTCTTAGTGCTGTAGGAATCACCAGGCTCCTCATACATAGGAGGTTTGGTCTTTAACTTAGCAAAGGTCACCACTCTGTATGGAGAAAAGCACTAAGGACAGAGGCGGTCCCAGCGAGTATAAATAGTTTTCAGCACACATTGGGCAACTATTAGGAGAACAAAAATAGTCTTGTGTGTGAGGCTGTGGGGGTGGGTGAGGGTAGTACAAGTGCCAATTCAAAGCCAGAGACTGGCTGACCTAGATGGGCTTCCTGACCTTTTTCCATCCTGAAAGCCTCCCCGTTCCTCGCTGGACTGGAAGTCGTCTGGCTGTAATTAGGGGTGGTTGCTGCTTTCTCTGGCTTCCTCCTTCTGCACGTTAGTTGTGTTTGGCGTGAAGCAGCGATGTATGAAGAGCGCTCTTGCCCCCCACCCCCTCCAGCACTTGGTTAAGCCAATTAGTGGAAAAAATGACAATACTGTCTGGCATGGAATACAGGTGTTAAAATACCTTTATTAAAATAGAGGAAGTAACACCTATTAGGAAGTGACCCTGAACTCACACATTTTATTATGGGTGGGAGAAGGCATTTTCCTTTCAGCATACTGTAAATGCTCTTGTTTCTTTCATGGTATTTAACAGTAGGAATGGGTGCAATCTATTTTTATTGCATGCAAATTTGCTGTAGTCTCATGCAGCGCTTAGCAATGACTTAGCAGGTTCCTTCTTCTTCTTTTTTTTTTCTTTTTTTTTTTCTTTTTTTTTTGGTGGAAATTTAGCCAAATCATAAAAACAAACTTTGAAAAAAACTCTTCTGGCAACTTTTCAGCAGCAGTGTGTGATGTTATTCCTGTAGAGCTATAAGGAAAAAGGAGAAGGGAAATCATCAGTCAGACAAATCTGAGCTTGATGACCTTCCTTAACATTTCTTCTGAGGTATGACACGCTTCTCTATCAAAGCAGGAATGAAGATGCTCAGGAGGAGGGAGTGAAACCTCACTCGTGCTCTCCTGAAACGTGTCCTTGCTGCTGACTGTGTGCACGTCGAGCTGTGGGTGCAATCATGCACACCAAGCACCCACAACCGTACAAAACCTCTTCAAAAGCATAGTCAGTGCCCTCTCCTCCATCTCCAAATGAAAAGCACACCGGGTGATTCAAGATGTGTGTTTCTGCTTTGGGCTTAAACAACTGAGCATTATTTCAGAATGATCCCGAAAATATGTTCCTAATATACAGAGATGAAAGAGTGTTTCACATACAAGAGGAAACATTAAAATGTCCATCCGTTTTACTTCATGTTGTTAAACACTCGGGCTCTGACTCAGGAAGGCGTTTCAGCACGTACCTAAGTGCTAATGCCTAAACTGGAAGGATTAGACCATCCAGGAAAAGGAGATACAACTTGCAAACACCAGTTAATGTCTGAATACGTGTGTGTGTGTGCCTGTGTGTACACTATCCACCAAGAAAGTAAAATGCAGAAATCAGTCATGCTTAAAACACCAGGCAATGAAGGAGAGGAAGGCCATGAAGACGATCAGTGGGCTGGAACACGTCTCCTATGAAGACAGGTTGAAAGAGGTGGGGTTGTTCAGCATGGAGAAGAGAAGGCTCTGGGGAGACCTTATTGTGGCCTTTCAGTATCTGAAGGGGGCTTGCAAAAAGGCTGGGGAGGGACTTTTTACAAGGGCTTGTAGTAATAAGACGAGTGGTAATGGCATCAAACTGACAGAACATAGATTTAGATGTAGGAAGAAGTTCTTTGCTATGAGGGTGGTGAGACACTGGAACAGGTTGCCCAAGAAACTTGTGGATGCCCCATCCCTGGGTGTTTTCAAGTCTGGGGTGGATGGGGGCCTTGCACAACCTAGTCTAGTGGGAGGTGTCCCTGCCCATGGCAGGGGGGTTGGAACGAGGTGCTCTTTAAGGTCCCTTCTATCCCAAACCAATTCTGTGGTTCTATGAAGAAACAATTGAATTAGGTATCATTTTTGCAATATATTTTAAATCAGAAAAGGAAGCCTAATTTTTGGCTGAATGTGAGATACTAAAGAAAAATGAATTAATTGTGCTCTGTGTTCAACTCAGGAAGACATAGCATAGAAACATAGAATCATGGAATGGTTTGGACTGGGAGACATTTTTAAAGATCGTTCAGTCCAACCCCCCTGCAGGGATCAGGGCCATCTGCAACTGCAGCAGGTTGCTCAGAGCCCCATCCAAGCTCACCTGGAATGGTTCCAGGGATGGGCCATCGACCACCTCTCTGGGCAACCTGGACCAGGGTCTCACTGCCCTCTGTGTAAAAAATTTCTTCTATCTAGTCTAAATCTTTCTCTTTTAGTTTAAATCCATTATCTCTGTGGAAAGAGGGGTAACATCTACTGCTGGAGAACCCATCACTAGAAAATATTGGTGAACTCAGTGGTGTTCACAGATCAGAAAAACTGCTCGTGGTTTTGGGGGTAGATTGTTTACAGAAGAAGGGGACATAAAGACGCTTTGAGGTGACTTCTCTGTTGATCACAGTGGCCTCCATCCCCACACAGGTCCAGCACACAGGATGGTATCCACGCACTATGTGTTCAGATACCTGTTGCATGACTGGGGGACACAGGATGAAGAGCACTGGAAGGGGGTTACATGGGGTGAATAAGAACGTAAAGGCTGCCATGGGCTGCTGTGGAGCCCTGTACCTATTTCTAAGGCAGTTTTGCATGGATAAGCACAACTGAGGTCAGTGTGGAGACACAACCAGGGCTCAGGAAAACAGGGTTCTACTAAAAAATCTCAAAACTTTTCATAATGTGGACTTTAAAAAATCTATTCTTGAGACTATTTTCACCCTATTGTGTCTGTAAATGGAAAACTCTAATGTACATTATTTAATTTTTTTTCCCTGTTACATTATTACTGCATTCAGCACTCTTTGTGGCACAAGCAGTTTCTTCAAAGGAGATTTTTTTTTTTAGATTTGTTTTCTGTTTTGGTAGAAACCATGCATCCATGCTAAAGCATTAGAAAGGATCTAGGGGCAGTGGTAAGTGTACAGGGCAGGGCTGAGACTGCAACAGTGAGGACTGGATGTGTTAATAAG
>WTSP01001379.1:25814-49218 GCA_025331215.1 Actenoides lindsayi | reverse complement strand
AGGGGTGGCCCGGCCCTGGCACGAGGGCGGCGGCCCCCCCCCCCTGCTGCTAATTGTGGCACGTTGGTCCCACGACGTTAATCAGCACTTCTCATGTGCCTCCCTGATTGTTTGGGATGGGAGGCTGGCTCCCCGTCAGCAGCACTGAGGATGATAAATCAACACCGCTCCTGGTGCCGGGGAGGCTGCATCGGCCAGAAAAGGCACCAAAGGGATGAACACCCCAAAAATAAGTTTGATGCTGGCAGCATGCCCGCCAAGCAAAATCAGCCAGCGTGATTCTATTCTCCGGGGGTCATGTTGCCTAATCCATTCATACATCTTCCCTGCACTAATATACCTGAAAAGTGGATTTTAAATGGATTCTTTTTTATTTTTTTTTTAATTTTTTTTAAAATCCCTTGTAGCCTTTGCAATAGCGTGGTTGGTGGGGGCTTTATCTTTTGCTTATCTGGGAAAAGAAGGAGAATATTCTTGTCCCTTTTCCATGTTCTTGTCCCTTTTCCATGTTGGTAGTCGCTGCTTTTTGCTCATGGATGGTTTCACTAAAAAAAAAAAAAAGAACAAAAAACCAACCACCTTTTTTTCCTGTCCTTTTCTTTGTTGTGAACCTGGTTCCAGTTTCTGCCTCTCTCTCTCTCTCTCACTTCCTTTGACCTTTTCCTCTCTTTCGTCTCTTCTTTGTCCACGTTGGCAATAGCCTTTGGCTTATGCTCTTTTATGAACCTTCTGCTTCTTCTCATTTCAACTCTCTGGACCTGATTTGCAGCTGCTGTGTTCTTCCTACAGTCGTTTACACATGTGTGGCACAGGTGTAAAATACGATCATTTTCATTTATGCTGCTTATAAATGTCAGCAGAAGAGAAAGGAGAACCTGTCCTTCCCAGAGTGAATCAGCAGACTTTCAGGAGTGTCGGATACATATGAGCAAAATCTGTGTGAGTCACCAATCACTCCTAACCTGTGCCTGATCTCTCACAAACCATCTCATGCTATTGCTTAACCTACCAGCTCCCCATTGTTCCCAAGGACTCCTTTAAGCCAGATTTTTCTTTAAACAAGAGGATGTTTCACTTTGATTTGGGGGATTTTTTTTTTTGATTTTTTTTTTTTTTTTTTTTTTTTACCAGCTTCCAGATCCTGGGAGAACTGAGCTAAAAATACACGCATGGAGTCAGGTATCCACGTGTCATATTTACCCTCTCGAACAGCAAGCAGTGCAAGAGTAGCTGGATATGGAAAGAGAAACCTGACACGTGTATTTCCATTTAATGAACCAAGCTACACCGTATTTTTCTTATCCTAGAGTTCTTCTTAATTCAGTGAAACACCTGATGATCTCACAGCATCAGGGGTTTTGGTGAAATTCTATTTTTGGGCCACATGTACTCTGAGAAGTCTTCCTTTTTTTTGTTTTTTTAGGATCAAATCAGAATTTGCTTTATAAGAGAAAATAAGTAAGTGGAAGAAGCATGAGATGAACTGTTTAGGGACAAAAATCCAGCTTCAGATTGCCTTGAGTGCTGGTGGCAGCCTCTCTTTTGCATTGCCCACTCCTGCTCATAGCGTACCACCAACACAGCAGGAAGGCCAGTTATCTGGGAGGGTTCAAGTGCACGGCATCCTGCCCTCTGCTCCAGGTCTGGGCACAGAACAGCAGTGCAGAGCTCATCAGATAAGTCCAGCTGTTTACAGGAGAGGGTTACCTACCTTACCACCCCATGTTATTAGCTCTTTTTGCCTCCGTGTCCTTGCCAAGCTACCGCATCCTTTTAGACGTTCAGTTGTTGCACGTTTTACTGCAGGCTGCTTTCCCAAGCTGCTTCTTCCTATGTGTGCCCCTGTGACAAATTTTATCAGTGCTCAGCTGGAAGGTTTTCTGCAAGGCAGCTGCACAGTGGTTTTTTATCTGTCATGGCACCCTTCAAACAAAACACATACATTTTTACCTTTTTGTTTGTTTGCTTGTTTGATGTTTTTCTTGGTATTTTTTTTTTCTTTGTTTTTTTCTTGTTCACTTGGTTTGGTTTGGTCTCTTTGTGTTTTTTTGGTCAGCTAGTTGGTTTTTGGTTGGTTGGTTGGCTTTGTTTTTGGTTTTTGGTTGGTTTTGTTTTTTTGGTTTGGTTTGGTTATGTCTGTCTTTTTGTTTTGTTTTGTTTTCCTTTTAATTTATGTTGTGGCATTTCTGTCTGTAGATGTGGAGTCAGCAGTTCGTGCTCTCAGAGGAAGCCTACGTGGAAAAAGGGAGCCTAGACACAAAGTAAACTATGAAAGGGATGACAGCAACAACAAATCACAATTTAAAAATATTAGTGGCTGTGTGCTTCTACACAGCAAGTAAGATTTGATATCTGCTTTCTCACTCGTCCTACTCGCAGCACACATGGTATATACAGCTGTCTTAAGTGGCACCTGGATCGTTTTCTCTACATTCTAATTCACTTCTTTTAAATAAAAATTGCTCTTGGTAACAACTTCATCTAAAAGGACTGCTGACCAGAAAGAGAGTGTGGGAACTCAAAACTTAAAAGCATTTTGCCTGTGACCAGTGATGGCTTAATACTTATCTTCTTATCCTACATTTACCAGACATTTACATCCTTATTTGGGTTTGATTTTTAATGCTCCTTTAGAAGCTTTCCTATCAATTGCACTTGTCTGGGACATTTATATAGTGTTTATTTCTTTAATCATCCTGGTTTACAGTTCACAAATTAAAATATCCTCCTGCAAAATTCCCTGAGGTTTGTCTGCCAACAGGGGTATTTTAAACAGGATGGATATCATACAGTAAGTTTCCAGTGTCCATAACAGAGAATTTTAAAGATCATCTGCAATATTAATTTCACTTTTTCAAGCTTCTCCAGTTTTCTTCCAAATGGAAAAGTTTCACTTACCAGTGATTTTTTTCAAGTTTCCTTCCTTGATCTTTATCATACAAGAAAGTACATGGCAAGTAAAACTTTGCCAGCCACTCTTCTGTCCTCTGGATTTTAAGTCAATGACTATATAATATGCTCATTACATAGGAAATAGATGTTTAAATAACACCAATTTATTTCTATAGGCATCATCCAAATGAACAGCAGTCGCTAATGTTATTTTGAGATTCCATCAAATTTATGATGTCTTATATCACTGAACTAAGAGAATATTACCGTCCATGTACTGAAGCTTTGTAATTTTATAGATTTTTGTTGTTGTTATGGTTCACTCAATATTCATTTTTTTAATTAGATTCCTCAAACTGCCAGATTCGAACACCTAAGAGTTGTTAATGCTCTGAGGTAGTATACCAAAATATATATTCTTCAGGTACCAATATGTATGTGTGTGTATACATAAATATATTTAACTCAATAAATATTCCTCTAAAATACCTCAATATTTAGCCTATCCTGGATATGTATTTACCCAGTCTACCTCCCATGTTTACCTAAGTGATTAGAAAAGTCTCTCGGGCAAACAGTGTAGGTTTTATAACCTTCCATGGAAGTTTTTGTAAATTTGCTTTTTGAAGAAAAAGATCACTTGGGCTTCTTACTCTGTTAATTTCTCTCTTTTTTTTTTTTTTTTTTTTCCATATATAAAATTTTCCTCGTCCTTCAAGGGAAACTGGATAAATAAATGAAAACGTATCCCCAGTGTTCGGATGGTTTTGGACCAGGATTCAGCAAGGGCTTTATACTTTAAAAAACTGGCACTGCCAACTGCATGGGGAATTACCATGTGCTCGGGGGAAGGCTTGTGCTTAACTGAAGAGCAAAAATTAAGAATGTTGCTGGAAAATACCAAAAGGAGGCCTTTAATTAAGATTTCAGTCTCCTTGTTTAGGAATGGATGCTTTAGACACAGAGCCTTAGCTGCTTTGATTGATGTTTGATGCGCGGCATCCCGGACACATCTTTACTTTCCTGCCTAGTGAAAGTAACGTTGTACCCCGTGGACAAGAACAAAACCTAAACAAAGCAAAATGTCTCTAAACTAGCAACAGATTGAACAAATAAAACATGGGGGCTTGCTGTTCAAAATATGTTCAAGCAGGAATTGTGGGGAAATGTGAACATATATAGTAATGAACTCACAGTACAAAAGCGGGGCTTACCGCAGTGCAGCCTCCAAACAATAGCATCTTTTGTGGGCTTGATCCTCAGAACTTCTGGGCACTCTAGACAGTTTCCACTGGCTTCTAGGGGAGAAGAAAACTGTCAGTACTTCACAGGACAGAGACACATGCTCAGAGTGAGTATGCATGAGCCAGCCAGGAGCTCCAGCCAGAAAAGCTGGCTGTGTCTTGTTAGCCACAGCGAGAGCTTGGATGTTAGACCTTGAGTGCTGAGTCTATTGTGCGTGTGGAGAAGTTACAGTATTTATGGAAATCAGCTTGGAAACCTTCCCTTGGTTCACCTTCAAGCCCTACCAACTTACATTATGCAAGTCCTTTAAGATACTTTGAATAATTATAGACAATTAAGGGATAGGAGCCAAATCTGAAACCTTTGCTTACTCCTTTCATCAATAAACTGCTCAACATGGCTCAGATGGAAAACAACAGGGGGGAATCTGCATCTTGTGACAGCCTTGTTTGTTAGTACCCCTTGGCAATGGATATTTTAATAAGCTGGAGCCTATCAACCTTTGCAAGTTGCAGCAGAAAAGGTTTAAATGTCCCTAAAAAAATTGACCTTAGGGGAAAAAAGCAAACTTTTACAAGATATTACTTAGAAAGGGCTCAAAGTAGACACCAAAAACTGAGTTCCTTTTTTCTCTCTTGAACTTTTATAAGGTGCAATATCTATGAGTAGTAAAGAAGCCACTTATGAATTCAGGAACCCATAGCCAAACTTCTCCCTCCCTTATTCTGTGACTCCTCGAGAAATCAATAGGAACTCTGCAGCTCCTGAACTCAGATCATGTTCCTTATAAATAATAATAATTAGTAGTATTACTACAATTTTTGTGAAGCTAATCCATAATCTTGCTGCAGTCGAGGACAGGTAGCAAGATTTTTCTTCCTTTAGTCAACAACGAAATACGTAAGACAGGAAAGACACATATAGTTCCAAGAAGAACCGACCACATGAGAGCAGAAAGGTCCACTAGGAACCCTGCTAAGATGATTATATTTAATTCAGAAAACAGTAGGATAATGTGAATGGGAAGAAAATTATGAACTGTAGAAATAAACGTCAGGCACGTACGAGTCCCGTTTTCAGGAATGTTTTGAGACTTAGCCCACTGACGTTTGTAAAGCATTTGTGTGATCCTTGAGTACCAGAGATAAAGGAATGCAAAATATTGCAGTTAAATGTCAGAGTCGGCTGAAATGCAGAACAAACAAAACACAGAAGATTTGCCCTATACTTGCCCCTCAATAAGCAGTCATCTATTTGTGGAATATTTATATTATTCTTATTAATATACATGTGGAAGCTTTCTTCTAGAGTGGTTATTTGCAAACCATCTACAGCTTATGATTTCTAATGCTTAGAAACGCATCAGAGAGCAAAATTGCAGTACACTGAATTCATGGCTTTTGATAAAATTTCTCTAGCTATGCAGCACAAGGCCTTCAAGTACATACAGTATCTCAGATGCATCCTCTTAAAAAATAGCAGTATATTATAAACAAATGCAGCTGTGTTTGGAGCCCCTTCTGAGCTGCATATGAAGTCTATAAAGCAACCATCTTTCACTTCTTGAAAATTACAATGCTAATTAAAAACTGCCTGGTTGATTCCTGGTTGTATTAATAAATGAGGAAGACTTTATTCCACTGAAATGGTTTTCTGAGAGATGGCATATACGTCTTTGCACAACAGGATCCAGATAGAAGACTCTGAAGTTATTGTCTGTCTTTCCAATGCTTCTTTGTTGTTACTTCCAAGATTTTCTTTCCAGTTCAGGACCTTGCAACTTCTAAAACTTTTCAGCAGCATTTTAAAGATAAACAGATTGATTCCAGATTGTCTGCCAGTCATGCTATATCCTGTGTTAAAACTGATGATATATGGATGAGAAGAGATTCAGGTAGGACCTAAAGCACATATGGTCAACACATCTTGTATTCAAAGGAAATAAGAATTCAAAATTCAGTATAACACTTTTCTCTTTTGAATCTTTTGGCTTAGATTGCACACTCTCCCTCCTTGAAGGATATAACATAATTCTTTTTACCTGTAGCTTGCTATCTTTGCAAACACCAAAGAATAAAAATCATTTCAAGAAATGACTGAACATGGGAACCGGTGTTCAGTGGTATTATTGTTGCAAGTATTTATTAGGTGTCTCATCACTCAATCCTAACCAGACAGATCCAATCCTCAGAAAGTTACCTGCAATCATCAACACTGCAAGTTGGACATGGGGTATTACAGTTTTGCCAAAACATCCGATCTTGTGATCTCGTTGCTGGAAACAGCCTTCACATCTCCTCTCCATTAGTGCTTAACTGCTGCTGGCCATTCAGTTTGCAGCATGCTCAGCTCCGCCACATAAACCTTACAAGTGCTTTGCATAAACTGGTATATATTTTTATATGGCTGCTGGTTTACTAGTTAAAAGGTGCGCCTGATTTTTTTTTTTAAAGTGTATTGTACTCAAAGCAGCAGTGGTTGAAAGAATGAGTTCTGAATAACTCCTGTGATTTGGAGCACTCTGACAAACAAAGCCGAGTAGCAGTGGTGATATGTTTACTGGTCTTTCACTGGTACAGAGGAATAAGGGAGTATGGGGATAAGGAAATCTAACTTTTTTTACAAAAAGCGACTGTGGAGTGACTATTTTCCCCTATTAAACTACCAAGACATCTTTTGCCTGATAATTGGGGCCACAATCATACTTTTTGAAGTGAAAGTCATCCAGTCTGACCATCTGAACTCATCTTTGAGAGTGTAAACCATGACCACACATGTGTAAACCACCAGCAGGCTGATGGTGAAGGTAACAAATATTATGACTATAGTGTCTATAATAATTGATATTTAGAGGAGAAAAAGAAAAAAACTTTGTTTCTGAGCAAGAGTTCACGAAGTTCACTCCAGAAAATGTGTATAACACTAAACTGCTTCATCACAGGGAAAAGGTTCGCTCACATTTTGCACATATGTTTGCACATTTGTTTTGCTAAAGCAGATGATGATATCATTCACCTATAGGTCGATGAAGCTCTGCTGTATGACAAACAGCTGCTTTTGTGCTAAACCATCCCTGGCCTCTCTGAATTCAGTCTTCTTGTTTCAAGGCCTTTCTCCCTTCAGATCCATAGCTGCAACATTTAATGCGTGAATTTAACCTCTCTACTCCAGTGAACAGGATGAATTTCATTCTCTTTGCCTTAACTTCTGTAAAAGGAGTTTATGGTTTTACAAAGAGATGCACATTTCTATGTCCACAGCACTTACTGAGATGATGGGGCTGCACTCAGACCTCATGGAGTCGAGGCACAAACCTCCAAACATGCTAATTACAGAATATATTAGAAGGGACAGTTCTTCAGCTACCAGAGAGCAGGTTTTCTTCTCTGAAGTGACGAAATTATCCTGGAATGGCTGATTGCAACACACAGAAGACCTCAGTCTGTCCACTTTAGGACTGAAGGAGGGCAGGTGAGCAATACTGCTCTGGAAAAAAGAGTGAAAACTTAGAGCGACTCGTAGGTGACAGACAGCTAATAGGTGACAACTGAAAGTCTACAACAATATTTTTTTCCTGCTTTTGTAGTAAACACGAGAAGAATTTTGCTGATCATTTCTTTCCATTTTTGCAGAGAGCTAATACAGCTCTCTGTAGAGAAATCCTGGATGCAAGGATTTGTCAGTAAGGGTCTTGAGTGCCACAGTTCAAGGTAGCCACTGTCTCTCTAAGGCTGGAGGTAAATAGCAAAACCAAATAGAGAATGGTTTTGGAGCTAACTCTTGCCTTTTCATTAAACTCATGGCTGTCCATAGTAAAGGTGGTCAATCCTGGTGATATTTTGCTCATAGGGTCATTTAGGATTTCAGGCCCCTGCTGTGATCACTGCATTTGATTACTACTAGCTAACGAGATTACTTTTGCGAGTCAACTCAGTTCAACTCAAAGAACACTGTTTTGGGGTGGTGGTTTTTGGTTTTCTCCTTGTCTTTCAAATGGAGCTAAATTTAACCTGTCCGCCTTTGTTTAACTGCTCCTGTTTGCCAAGAGAAGTTATCTCAGTGCACCCAGTCCCCAGTACTTTCATACAAGAACCTGTGAATATGTCACTGAAACTGTGAGAGTAGCTTTGCAAAATTGGGTATCACTGCAAAAACATGGACTACACCAGCCAAGTTTTTTATATGTCTTACAACGACGACATATTTTTGAAAATATGTTTGAAAAACAATAAAGTACTTGTTCAAGAATTTGGGTGTTTGGACTATCACGGATTTCCCATAGCATTAATAAAAGTAGACCAGTATTTAGGCCTTCACACTACCAGGGAATATTACCAGGATTCTCACTACTACTGTGCATTGACTGTGCATCATTGAAATATTCTTTTTCACGTTCTGAGGCTGAAAATTGAACACAGAGTTCCCAAAAGCCAGCCTTTTGAACTCTGACCTGTATGACCCAAGCAAAAGATCTGAAATGCAGATCCAAGACAACATTTCTTTTTCCTTCTCTCGTAATTGTCAATCACTCTGTTCACCAGAAATTTCCAAATATAGAATTATTTTGTCTAGTATCCGCCACCTTTTGGCCAGCAAGACAAATTCCTCTCCCTGTAGCAACATTAATGAGGAATGCAATCTTGGCATGTGATGCCAAGTCCCTACCTCAGTCTTATTCTCTTTTAAGTTACCTTCCACACATACTACGGTATTCAACTAAGTCATTGACAGAGCAATTAAAACCCTTTCGGATAGGCTGGAAGTCATCCCATATGGGTGAATGTCTGAAAACATATGCTCTTTGGTGCAGTACCTCTGCCTGGTGTTTGCTCCCTGTAAGCGTATGTATGAACTGGAGCCAAATTTTTTTGCACTTACTAATCATCTCAAGAGCTCCAGTTTTCAGATGCCCAACTTGAGGCAATTAAAGGTCATCAATTCCTTATCTAAGAAAGCAAGTATCTTGAGCTAACTTCCAAAAGATGAGACCTCTAATGATATTTTAGCTCCTTGCAACTACTGGGCCCTTAGTTGTACCTGGTGTGGAATTTTTGTAACTCTCCTACAGAGAGAAAAAGTGGAAAAGAGGGGAATAACATCTCTTTTATTGAGAAACAAAGGTTTGAACAAGGACCCACTCCCGTTCATGTCTCTATGGTGTCTTGCTGTTTCTCTAACATGCTGAGGACATGCTTCCACAAGCTGCCCATCCCCTGCTTATCATGGGATGCTAAAAGTTTTCCTCTCTTCCCAGGCTATGAAAAGAGGTGAGGTTTTTCAACAGCATCTTTATCAGAGCTTTTCTGCATCTTACTCAGCCCTTAACCTCTACTGAGGCTTGGAGTGTCTTCCACTGCACACACACTTACACAAAAGCACCAAAGAAGAGCGATTGTAACAGGGCACATTATTATAGAAGGTATCTGAATAAAAAAATTACATTGGCAACTAGATGTGTATTTAAAACCAAAAGAAAATTTAACATTTGGGCCAATCCATTTGGGTTCATTTAACAATCTTTGTAGCTGTCCTTTAACAATGACACCTGAAGTACAATGGAGAGAGAAGAATGACAAATGTTTTGTGGAAGTATAAAAATATCAGAGAAGCAAGGCTTAAGTGAGCTTAAGGCTCACTTCAAAAAGATATGAAAAAGTGTAATGGAGGGAAACAAACAAGCAAACAAACAAAACCAGACCTTTTTTCTACAATGTCATCCCTTTTGTCAACCAGTCTAGTCTCAGAGACTTGGTATTTTCTCCATATCCTTTTCCAGGCAGGGTGGAGCTCTATGAATCTACTGTATGTCATGAGAGAAGATTCAGTTATTGGTCTTGTCATGCTCTAAGATGTTCTCTATGGCCAGAAAAAAAAAAATAATTTATTTTCTTTTTTTAAATTTGATCATTTGCAGACCTGATTTGGAGCACAAGGCACAGGCACTGAAAGAGCCAAATCAACACAACCTCTTCTAGAAGAGGTGCGTAGAGACCTCTTACAGGTAGTTCATGAGAGACTCCTCAGCCTTCAGCACACAGCTACCTGAGCATCAGCTTGTTACCCAGGGTGCTGCTTCTGTGGTCTAAGATCAGGAAAGACTTTTCAGTCAGAAGTTTATAACAACAGTGCATTTAACAACAAAGCAACATAAAAACTGGCATAGCAGGGAGGAAGGAAATTAAGAGATAGACCAGGGTATCCCAGGTGTGTCAGGCAATGGACCACAAAATGCTTCAGGCCAGAAGGTTCAGGACTCTTATACAGTCATATTCATTCTTCACTATGATGGCTAATGTGCTACTCCTGAAGTTACAAGCTGTCTAACAAAGAGAAGACTCAATGTTCTTTGAAAGTTAAGTGTTGCTGGTTATTCTTTATCACTGGAAATAATCCTGGCTGGTAGATGGCTTGACAATTTTTGGGTGCTGCTGCTGCTAGAGGTGACTGCTAATGGATCATGCTGGTGGGAAAACCACTTTTCCTAAATGTCAAGTTTCTTGACCAGATGCTTTCAGTTAGAAAACCCTGTTCCCTGCCCATAACTTTAAATACGACTGGAGAATAAAATCCAGAGAGAAGACACTGGAGCAACTTTGCTTTCTTAACTGTCATGAAAGTTGGGAAGTAATATAGATTCTAGTATAAAGTAACATAAGAAAAGTTTTGAAAATGTTCTTTAAAAATAACAAATAAAAAATTTTGAAGTGCAAAGATGACAAATACGTGTCTTGAAAGCTATTCACTGAGTTCAAAACTTTATCTTTTTCTAGTAGTTACTGGACTTCGATAACCAAGAGAAGTCTCAAACGGCCTTTCTACAAATAAGTTACTTTTGCATTAATGATTTATTGAGTCAAGACCTTTCCATCATAAAACAAGTATCTATTTGCTGTACCTGTTGGAATCCACAAGAATAATGCAGGTGATGCCTTTGAAACTGAAATGTGCTTATTAACACTGTCTCATAAAGCCAGTGAGTGTTGTTAGTAAGAAATGACAGTGTAGGGCTCAACTGCACATATTCCACTCCTGTCAAATTACTTAGCATAAATACATCAGGTAAAATGGGCACCCAGCTAAGAGAAATCTTTGCTAATAGGAGTTTCGCTGCCTGTTATTTCTATATTTTTTGCAATATGATTCAAAGCTCATTAGAATCAGCAGAAATGCACCCCTCGATTTCAATCTGACCTCAAGAGCCAATAAAAATGGAGGGCATCGAGCACATATATAGGATCAGGTCCCGACAGCAGTAAAGCAAATTATACTAATTAATCTTTTCAATCACCTACCTAATATGGCAAGAGGCAGGTGATTGATTACTATTTGCTTTTAAGATAAATCTCCAGTGCAAATGGCCAGCATCTTTTTCATTAATCCTTTTCTGAGAAATAGGGAAAAAAACCCCAAAAACCTATACCATTTCACAACTGCAATTTGTCAAATATTCTGGAGACTTGCAGATTGTTCCAGCTTGGAGGGGAATAACTGTCCTTCTTTGCAAACAATGCACATGCTGCATTGCTCCTAGATTAAAGGAAGCGAGACAAGAGCTTTGCTCAAAAGCATAAGCTACATCTTAAAATAGGAGATAGCCCAAAAGCTTCCTCTGCACCTGGAATGGAACAATACCATACTAACTGGTCTGGGCCAGAGTGTCTTTTTGGTAGTTCTTATGGTTTCAGTAGTCACTATGGTGAATAGTGGCTACCAAAGCTACCATTTTCCCCACCAAGAGAATTAAATCCTAACATCGAAAATTTGCCAGTTTTGAAACTCAAAAAAGATACATCGACTCTGTCAAAAACATCCTTACAGTGGTTTCTTGGATCTAACGGGCCATTCAGGAGCTGTGAAGCGTCTTCATCCATTCTATTTCTCTCTCATAGAAATCATTTGCTTTGTTTTAGTACAAAATAAAAAACAAAAAACCCAAAAAAACTGCACCTGGAAACCTTGACATTTTTGCACAATTTCATTCTTGTTTGCTGTCAAGTCCCTGCTCCCCCTCAGTGCATAACAAAGTCAATGATATTACCATTAAGTAAAAGAAACCGGAATGAGGTCCTTTGTAACTACATACTAAATAATACTCTAACCTTACAGAACTTCTGATGGGACTGCACTGGTTACCACCTTGTCGAAGAACAAAGCAGAAAAAGCTTTAAGGAACAATAAAAGAACAATTTGTAAGCGTTGTTTTGAAACATGTAAATAGTGCTGTCAGTCGGTAAAGATTATTTTTTTTCTCATTTTGTACATTTACATTTTCCAACTGCAGTTTTAGAACATTTCACTGCATGCTACTATCAATCATCCTTAGTCTAGAAATGTACTGTACATTAGTAATGCTTAATTGGCATATTTAAAGTAAATAGCTACTTAGTTTTGCTGTAAAATCTTTGGGAACAATTTTATGACACCACACGGCATTGTTTGTTCCAAAAGCAAATATTCAAGTCTTGAATGTTAACTCTGATAGGAGACAATTAGAAGTATTCAAATAATCGGCTTGCCAGGCTACCGTACAACTAAATATAGGTCATTGGGATATTGCTTGCCAATGAAATAAATGTGTCTTGTACTCTATGAGTACTGAAAATGATTTGGGAATTAGAAAGGAGAAGTTAGAGGTAAAAGAGGAACAATAATTGATTGATCTTTGAGATGACCAGTGAAAAAGTTAAAATGAACGTTTATAAAAATCAGGGGAAAAAAAAGGAAAAAAGAAAAAAAAGGAGGAAAAAAAAGAGAAAAAAGAAAAAAAAAGGAGAAAAAAAAAAAAGAGGAAAAAAAAAGAGATGGAAAGAGAGGCAGTGAGAATAGAAAGCTGAAGAGCAGGAGGCGAACAATGGAACAAGGCCAGATCCTGCTTCCAGTTAAACCCAGGCAACATTGCAGGCTGAAACTGCATGGGTGTAACCGAGAGGAGAATGTGCTTCCCGGTCTGCTGGTTGTTTATACCAGCTCCCAGGGATCTATTTTCACACCAGGTACAAACATCGTTCTCCCCACATGCAATTTCTGCATTTTCTTCTGCGTGGAGGAGGGAGCTTGCTATAGATGAGCAACGTGGGATGTATTTTTAGGAGCATATAGCCAGTCCACCATCTTTTACTAGACAGATCTTGGCCTGATTCTCCCGTAAGATGTCTTGTAACCGTGCCACGGACTTTCTCTAACAGATTTCCCCGCCACTCTCAAACGTGCTCTCGGCTAAAGGAGTAGACGTGCGGCACATGCTGCGCTGTGCACTGGCAGTCAGACCGCTGCACGACTGGCAAAACGCGGATGGCACTCTCCGTACTAAGTGGTACGTGATGTTTCATTTATATTTGCCAGCTGGCTAATAGTAGCCAAATGTTTGTTGCAAAGAGCGAGTGAGAGAGAAAAATAGCCATATCCTTTGGCACACAGAATAATAATAATCCTCCTCCAGAACAGGCTGGCAGTGCTCGAGCCAGAGCCATCTTTCCGACTCTGAGACACTATTAGATTCTCCACCCTTCTCTTCTAAATTCTGCAGCAGATTGTTTGGGCTGGAGAGAGATGGAGACAAGAGGTCCCATCTGGTACCAGTTCCTTATTTCTTTGTAGCTCTATAATAGCTCCAGGTCTTTTCACAGTTCATTCAGGAGAGAAGGGGAAGAGTTGGGTGTTGGGAGACAGGAGCCCCAGGTACTCGACAGGCCAATCATCTTTTTATTTTCCTTTTGTATTTCCTTTCTTCTTTTCCCCTCCAGATTGACAGGAGTTAATAGGCATCTGCTCTCCTGCATTCATGGCTCTATAATGCAGACCTGTCAATAGTTTCCACACTTGCTTAGATTATTTTATGGGTCAGACATTGTACTAGACAGAGCTAGTGTGAAAAATAACTTTTACATTACTTTTTTTTTCCACACACACCCCAAATGACCATGGGCCTTATTCTTTTCATAAGATCTGGAACAAAAATTTTCATGCTTTTATATTTTTAAGCCTGCCTTTTCCAAAAACTTGCCTCCACAGAGGACTAACTGCATGTCTCCAGCAACATAATTTCAGACCCAGGTTCTGTCAAATGACAGGTTTTTTCAGCTTTGTTGCACAAGAATGGTTTTTGTTCTGTAGATCTGGAATTTAATATGAAGTGTTACCCTGCAGGCAGAGATGATAGAGTAGACTTGCGAGGTGTCCATGTAAATACCCAGCAGCTCCATGTAAATACTCAGCAGCTCTTTCACCCCTCTCTGTTCAAGTGCTGATATTCATCAATCCTGGATGAACCCAGAGATTCAGTAACACTGAATCCTGGCACTGCAATCAGACAAGAAATGTCAGCAAAGGAAAAAACCCTTCCTGAGAAATACTGTGGTTAAGAGAATGAGATGTGGGCTTCGAGGCTCTGCTGGAAAGCCAACAGACAAGCACCACTACCATTCTGCACAAAGCAGACACGGAGGTGAGGATATTTCAGGTTTCTCTTTCAGATTCCACAGATGAATCCATGGACATTGCTAGATGCAGATCAGTTTCTAGACTCAGTGCTCTCCTTTTTTAGTTTATTTATTTTCTCTATTTCAACAAGCTGAAGGAGCCTGCCTGTTCGGAGGAAGAGGCTAGGCAGAAACAGGGAATTAGCAAAACTGAATGACAGGTGACTTGTTGGGCTAGAAATGTTGCTATCCTGCATGCAGTCCCTCTCCAGACCATAGAGCAGAAAGAGAGAAAGGTTGGACTGTTGCTCAATGTATTTCTTGGTTTTTGTTTCTGTTTAAAATTGCTTTGTGTGGTGAAGAAAAAAAAATAAATTTCTTTGTCAGTTAATATTGTGCACTAATTATTCATAGAGGACCTAAGACATCACCTAGATACATTTAAATTAATAGATGGAAGATTGAAAACATATTTTGTGAACAGGAAACCTAAAACTTTATCCTTCTCTCATGATTTTATCCTTGAAAAGTAGAGATTCAATTATTCATAAATTCTATAACAAATATTTTGGAAGAGCAAATCATTGCTGCAGTAAGAAAGGAAACAGAAACAAAATAAACACAATGATGTTACAATTCAAGGAAATAATCTGAAAGATGTTGAATGTATTCTGAGTAAAACTGAATGTCCTGAGGATTTATTGGACTGGACAGGATTTGAAGTTGTTTACTGCACTGAAAGATCAGACTCCAAAAATATACTAAACCAATTTGTTTTTTAAACCTGAGTTGGCAAAAGTTTTACATTGAACCCACAATAGCTTCCTTTTAATCAAATGTTCAGCTGCATGTACGATTTCCTGAAAGGAAGAGTTCAAGGATGACTCAAAATTCTAAGTCCATACTTTACTGCATTCTTGGCTATTAAATAAAAAATAGGCACGTTATTGTGGTCTTAATTGGCAACATGCAAGTGATTGTACTGTGTGGAAACCTTGGAGGGAGGTGAGGTAAGCAATAAATCTATTGATAAGATTTAGGACATGTGTATGCCTTTTGATTCACAGCTGGCTTTCCCTCATTTAGCAACTAACATTGATTTGCATGTGGCTCAAGTGCCGATATTTAATTCTGAACTTAAAAGTTAATTAAATGATCACTGTCAATCCACTAGTGAAATTTTGATTATTAAGTTGAAATACGTTGTGCGTCGTAAGAAACTAGGAACATAAATATCATATAAAGTAGCTAAGAGAAAGGAATGAATCTACATTTGTCCTGTAAGCCAGCTGCTCTTTGATTTGTAGGCACTTTTCCAATATGCCTGATATTCCATCAAACATATCCATCCTAATATACCAGGGAATATTTTTGAAGTGAGAAGGCTAGCTATTGATTATTAAGTCTGCTGTAATGTTGTAACCCACTGAGACAAAACATTGCTGGGAAACAATAAGAGCTGGAGGGCACCTGGCTTGTGCAGGGAGGGGAGGAGAGGCATGACTTCTGCTGCTATCTTATTTATATTGACCACTTAAAAGCAATGTTTTGAATGTGGTTTTTTTTGGAAAGAAGTGTGAAGGAGCTCTAGGGAGGGTAGGGAAGGTGGAAAACAAGAATAAATATCTCTAACACTCAAAGAGAGAGACTGTGTTTTGACTGGTATTGTAAATATAAATAATTTGAGAGAATTTCATTATCTCTGAAGGACGAGCTTCTATAAATATCTACTGGACCAGTTAAAACTACACTAAAATATCATGCTCCAAATAAAAATTAATAAGAAGACTGTTGGAGAAAATACTTCTTGTTTTGATCAACCCAAATTCATACATCCCTCCTTACGCCCCCTAAAATTGGGAAAGAGTAGACATTATTCTTTCTTTATATGCAAGATATTTTGTTCTGGAAAGATGTGTGTTTTTATAAATTGACACAAAATACTGATGCCAAAGCAAATAGTTAAAATTGAGTGTTTTGATGGAGCTTTTAGAAATTTTCAAAACCTATTCAGATCAAAATAAGCATTTGTTCTGCCCCAGAAGTTTGTTGCCATGGAGCTGATGTTTTTAATAATATTTAAAAACTACAGTCTTTTTTTTTTTTTTTTTCCTTCCCCTTTTCTTTTCACTTCTCACTGTGGACAGTACATGTTCAACATCCTGAAATTCCCCCCGATGTGAAGCATGCCAGAGAAGGCTAAATCCTTTCCTAGCAGGAAAGGACACTCACAGGAGGGGCATAACTCAGGAGTACAATTGTCTAAACTGCTCCTAATTGCCCAGCAGATAGAGCGGGTCTATCTTTCAGTGCACACAAACACATTTTAGCTGTAGCACATCTGATCTCTTCTTGCCTCTAGCCTCTGTCAGAGAGATTTGCTAACTATATCCCATGGGAAAAGTCACATGAGTTTGACTCAACTCTAGCTCTTGACAACTGGGATTCCCTGCAGTCGCAATTGCTGTCGCTCAAGTCCAGCTCTCTGTCTGCCCTGAAGAAAAGATTCACATCTTGCAGGAGAAGTATGAAAATTGCTGACTGATTAAGTCCGAACCTTAAATGGTACCCAGAGAGACGGTTAGCAATGCAAAGTGAGTGGTAATGCATACATCAAATGCATGTGCTCTTGCCTTATTATTTCAGATGGATAACTAAGGGTAGAAGGGAAACACAGGTTTCCAAAAACGGACAGACAGTGCCTCCACATCTTGATTACCTTTTCTAGACAACATTTTAAGTCTTTGTTTAGAAGAGCTGATAAATAATACAGTTGTGCTGGTGAAACACGTTGGAGATCTGTCGGACCAAGCTAAGACTAAACATCTTCACTCATTGTGTAGTGATGCGTTAACAAACAGAAGTTAATAAGGGTCATTGAAAGACAAGTTGCTGTTGTATTTTCTATATAACCTATTTAACCTGCAGGAATGGTCCATGAAGTAAGTTTTGGAAAGGTAATCTCTGCTTTCCTATGAATTTCTTTCTATTTGTCTGAAATACTCTATTTCACTCTGACACAGTAATCACCAGGAGCTCCCTAAGCAGCATTTCATAGTCTTAATATTTCCCTTACTTATTTTCTTTGTACAGCATGTCTTTTAATCCTTTTCAAGTAACCAGGTAACCATATGCATCTTTTCCAGAACCAACAAGATTATGTTGTGCTGTTGTTTGGGTTTTTTTAAAAAAAAACCAACATGAATAATATGAATGTGCTCAGAAAATTGCTGCAGCTATAACCAGGCACTTCTATTAACTGTGTGTTTCAAACCTTGATTTGTATAATGCATCGGTTTTCAGATCTTTCCAGATTTCAGTTGTGTAACATCAGTCCTTAAGTGACTCTACAGTAGTGTCTGGTGCAGCTGTTAAGATCATTGGGATTTCAAATATCTTGCCGTATTAAAGTAAGGAAAAGATTTAAGGGGAAAAAAACCTCTTGGCCTAATTAAGAAGAGTGAACTAGATTTAACGATGAACAATTTATTGGCAGTTAATAGAGCTCATACATGGTAGCCAGGAGCTAGATAATTTATCATTAAAAAGAATCTCCATTACACGTAAAATCCCTTTTCTCTTGATACAGTTAGCAACTGCACTTCACAATTACCATTTTTATAAGCCTGATTCACTGGCAAATGAAGCTGTATTTCACAGAGCAGCAGCAAAACTTGTAGGTGCTGTGAATATTTAAATATGCAGGATTCACGGTCTTTGTCAAGCAGTTTATGTACTCCTCTTCAGTCGACACTTCAGTGCAATCATGACCTTGGTTCTCAAGGCTTCATAGTTCGGCCTCCAGTAACTTCATTACCCACCTGGAAAGCTCTTTAAAATGCTTCTGGTTAATGCAGTCAATAAAGTACATTGTAGGCAATCACTCTGTGAACACCCAGGTATGCCCCAGATGTTTCAGTGCCTTGCGCTTGCAGAAGAGGGAAACTTCTGCTCCCACGATCAAAGCAGCAATCTCCAGCACACCAGTGGGAACTGAGCTTGTCTGATCCAGGGTGGGTTATGACAGAAATTAATTTGGCTTCTTGTTTTGTCTTTGTGGCTCGGAAGAATTTACACTCTACGCATTGGTTGTCGAGATGTATGAACGTACGTGTGTTGATGTCACCAAGCCTGAACCTGCGAGGCTGCCTGTTGTCAACCATGCAGATCCAGATCTGAGACCTTAATTTTCGTAAGTAGGAGCTGGGAACATGCTTTCCAACCACTACAGAGGACAGAACCACAGACTTTCTGGTGCTTCACCAGATGGCACCTTTTCAAGTGAGTTGTACTCAGCTGATCCCCCAGCACACCGTTTTGACTTGAATGCCAGTTTGAATGTTATTCATTTTCTTATACCAAAATCCTAGCTTTCCCCGTGTCAGTAGTCAAACGTGTTGCATAAGCTTCACAAAGCATCTTTGGGTCTTCCAGTATCAGAGGAATTATGTAAGTGCATGGGTGAGGTGTCCCACTGAAATATCTGCTTCTGCAAAACTGTCATCCTTTGGACACCCAAAGGAGCAAGACAGAATCTACTGGCTATGGTTTATGGTTTTATTTTTATAGAGTGAATATTGTTGAAACTAGAAAGCCAAAGCTCACTGCACCATCTACCATCTTCATGAACACACAATGAAAAGATAAAGAGGATGGTTTCTCTGGGGAAAGAAAAGATGAAAAAAGTCACTCTCTTGGGCCTTCCTTGGATGAGCAGGAGAAAATTGGAGTCATTCCTTGCTTTCCCAGTTGGGACATCTACAAAACCTTTGGGATTTGTTGAGGTGAGCATACATCTCTTCACAGAAACATGCAGCTCCAACGCATTTTCCAGAATGGTTTCTCCAGGCACCATTCCCCTCTAGGTAAGGAAAAAGGCAATTTCACTCTGCACCAAGGTGACCAACATACAGTAGTGCTGAAAGCAACAACTTGGTCTAATTTGGAATTTCAGAGGCAATGCTGAGGACAGCAATATAACCCATGAGCTTGATGAGTGGAGGCCTTCCCTGATTACAGAGAAGATGGGCTGCCTTGGAGAAAACTGCATCTGCTGACAAATACATTATTTCCTCTTGGACATTGCTCCATCTTCTCTTGAGGGAGATTTGAGGCACCTCGAAGTCCACTCAGCTGGAGGGCCCTGGTGATCAGAACACACAAGACCTTTTTCTGGCTTTTTCTCTGCTTCTTTTCCTCCTCCTGTTTTCTTTCTGGGCAATCTTTGAGGTCTGCAAGTGTGAATATGCAATACCACTCTTCAGCACCTTTACTCAGTGGTGAGAGGGATATGAAATCTAGCGTCAGACCACAGCAGTTAGTGGCCTCAGTCATTTTTAAAGAAAGAGGTCCAAAACTGTAAGATAAAATACTTTAAAAGTTCTCTTTCTTCTAGCTGTCTTCTTGTTTGCCTGGAAAAGACCACAGTCTAGCAAATTCAGCAAAGGTAACCTGGAGTCATTATAGGATAATGAGAACATTGGCAGAACTACAAGAAGTCTGACAGAAGGTGGGAAAAATGATCCATGCAGAGAGAAACATCCAAATCAAGGCAGCTTTTTAATCCCATCTGATGGAAAGCATGAAACACGGCTGCAATGAGGTCCTTCCCTGTGGAGATCTCCAGGTTCAGGGCACCTGTACTGCCGCCTTTGTTTACAGACTGCAAGATAAGGGCAAGAAGAGCACAAGTTTCTTGGGGCCATCTGAGTGCACGGGGCACCTCACCAAGTGGCACATTCTTTACAATTTGTATGAACTCAGGTTGGCATCTCCATAACAAAACTGTTCAGCGGTCAAGGATGAGGATGACGCAGTCTATCTTGTGGAACATGCCTTTGACCTATAGCCCTGTGACAACTTTCTGATTATGGTAAGAGATGTGAGCCACTGCTGTTAGTTTTGCAAAATCTTCTTTGAGACACAATCATAGATTCACTTGATTTACTGTTTGCTAGATGATGCGCTACAGAATGGTGGACACAGACCTAATGTACAGTACTAAATGAGGTCCTTCAGGTTGCCTTTGTGGTCCAACTTCAGAGCTTTTCTGGCTCATAACCTCTGTCACAGCAGCAGTACAAAAAATAGACTTCTGTTCAGACTCCCAAGCAGTCAAAATGTCCCTTCTTCTATCAGCTGTTTGATATTTGATGAAGTGGTTTGCAAGATTAAATTATATTTTCAACGTATTTTCCATCACAATATTTAATTAAGGAAGAAAAATAGTTGTTCTTTGAATAAAAGAATTACCACTTTTCTTCATTTAAATCTTATCTTTAGAAATTATTATCTGTTAACAGGCTGCAAGGTTGTTTTCAACCAGTAACAGTTCTAACTTCCTCTGTTATACAATACTGGCAGAATATGTGTTTTAGAGGTCTAACATAATCAGAGATAATTAATCTCACCAAGGTAATAATGAGCCAAACAGCTGCATCAATCTACACAGAGATGACTGATGTAACAAATGAGGTGAACACAGGTCAGCCACAAAAACAGTCGCTGGCAGCAGCGGCCCATGGAAATTCAGATCTTGAAAGAATATCTGAATCCAGATTTCCAAACAGACTGCATTTCCCCCTTTCCTCTGCATTTAAAGATCTCACTCTTTTAATATATAATTTTACAATAATTTATGAAAATGGAAAGCTATGTAGAATGCAATCAATCTTTCATACTTCTGAATGAAAACCCAGAAATAGCAATGCTGTTCTGCAACTCTGTCAAGAACTGCTGCTGACATCATGTTCGTCCTGCCATCCTGATGAACTTTTTGCCTCATCAGCAACTAAAATAAGCTTTTACTTCACAAAAGCTTTACATTTAATTGTGGGTTTCAGCCATTTATAGGAAGGGAGGGAGGAAATATGATTTGTAAACATATTACAAGTCTGTGTTAATTCTTTCCTTTGATCTAGCTCAACATTGCCTACCATGGCAATGAGATGAGGAAAAAATATATATGTTCATAATAATAGTAATTGATTAATTTTTTTTTAATGCCCCAAAATTCCAGATTCCCTGTCAAAAATGAGAATGAGAATTTTTAAAAAAGGTCATTTCATCATTTTCCCAGCCTAAAGTTACTGTTTTGGAGAAGGCCAGCATGTTTTGTTCTGACATTCTGAAACTGAAATATGTTTTACTATGAATTCAAAAAGGCTAAGGGGAATTACTGCATGTTAAATGGTTTGATGTTAGAACAAACACCTCTCTTTTCTTTTTGAAATCAAAGTTGTCACAATTTTCACTGATAAGAAAAACCTTCATCTTATTTTCACTCAGGTCTTGAGTTTTTCTCTAGTTCTGTTATCAGCCAGAAATTAATTATTTACCTGGTTTCATAGTTAATGTAGCAGTATATATGCTTTAATTCTACTAAAGTCCCCAAACAAGGAGAAGGATGTCATGGTTAAACCCTACATAACCAAAACTCACATGAAGTGAAATGCAAGGTATGGACCTGCCAGCTGTGAGACAGGAACATCATCTGGCCAGCGTCAAGTAGATAAGACAACCCTGGCCATTTCCTGATCTATCAAGCTAAGGAGGGATGTAAATTGCAGACAGCCTGAACTAGGGTTACTTCTAAGTGTTTTTAAGGAGGTTTCAGTTAAGCAAGAGATACTGTCTATCCAGTGTGAATGCATGGACCAAGTCTCAAATTAAAGCAACCTTTTTAAACAATAATGTTCTCTCCTTTAATGTATCCCATGAATGTGAAGCCAATAAAGATTTTCCACAGGCAGGGAGGTGTTTTGAGTCAGACCCTGAATGTGAGAGAAAGATCCAGAGCCTGAGCAGTTCAGGAAAAAAAGCAGCCTGCCTGAAAAGTAGTGCAGTCACATATTGAGAAATGATTTAATCCTTTCACAGTTTGCTTGGACTCATGCCATTGCGTTTAACTTAAGAAAATCTACCATTGGATAGATGGTGCTCATATAAACAAAAGTTTTTCTGTTTTGTTTTCCTGCATATTACTATTGATCCTTTTCATTCACAATTTTCAAGTCCTTTTAGTTGAGTAAATTGCTTTCAACAGTCTAAATTTTCCTGATATTTCTTCTGCTCTACAGAGATTTGGCAGATCAATTCTTCATAAGATCAGAGTCTTGCCCTAACTGATTTCCAACTCCATGTATTAGGTTAGTGAATGCCAGAAAAAGAAACATTCACAAAACTGCTTTGTTAATGTGCTCAGTTCAGGAGGTTGATAGAATGAAGATGTGATACAAACTTTGAGTCTTACTCTATCAAAGTAAGCAAATGTATCTGGTTTCGATGAACGGTTTGATGATGTGATTGCAAAGCACATGTCATTATTTTCAGATAATTCTGACATAAATGAAGCCTTGTCTTCTTGGGAAAGAAGGGGGGAAAAAAGTGTTTTTATTTTTTTAAAAAACATTAAATATTAGCTAAGTATAACTTTGAATATTGACTCTATGTATGTAAACAGAGTTAGCTGAAATTTTTCCATCAAATATATCAGCTTCCTTCTAAAATTTTTCAGTTTTCAAAGCCTTAGTCCAAACTTCTTAAGTAATCTAAACATATATGAAGTCATGAAGAGAGCAAAGAAGTAAGCAACTGTATTTATAGCAGGATCACTGACAAGGATGGAAAAAGAAAATATATTTTGCAAGATTTTGACAGGAAATTTTACATCTTCTCCCATTTTCCAAAGGAGAAAAAAATAACCCTCTGACCAACTCATAACTACTGTAGTATCTTCACATTAGGGACTCCTCATAAGATAGGGAAGAAATGTAAAGATTTTGTTGCAAGAGAGTATATTGTTATGTTATATATGTTACATATATATAGTATATGTTATATAGTATATT
>WTSP01001379.1:6423-24319 GCA_025331215.1 Actenoides lindsayi | reverse complement strand
AGAGATGACAACTCAGCAGAACGAGCCCAGTCCCGCCCTCCAGCCTATGCAGAAAATGAATGTGAATATTGCAAAGGACATCTGCAAAAACTTCCTCAGTCTTCTTTTGAAAAGAACAGCTCAAAATAAGTGGCACCTGGAAGCTTCAAGAGATCATTTCTTGTGCATGCCACTAGTAATGACTTTCCTATGGAGGCCATTCTGTTCTGATACAATATTTTAATGTCAGAAGCAGGCATTAAAAGTCACTGCCAGTAAAGATGCCAATGTTTTCTCTATGGATGGAATGAGAAGACCATGGTTCCCTTCTCCACCAGGCTTCCAGGCGGTCCATAGGCAGTGCTGGCTAAAGCTCCCGCTGTGAATCCTGTACTTGTCACCTGCAGAAATGTCTAGGCTGCCACAGAGGTGCAGCTCCAGACTGTCATTCTTTGTGTATATCAAAACCACAGGGAATACAACATTATTAATTATATTAGTTTTGTGTATTGCCTGTTTGTCTATCTGTCACTCCACCTGGGGGAAGATGATGCATAAGGAACCTCCTTTTGTGAGTGACTAGTAGTTAGTTTTGTACGTGCCTTCTTGGGAGCATCACTGAACTGCATTTTATTCAGGTCTCCACCCAAAGTCTGCTGTAACAACTGCAACAAAAAACTAGCTTCTCATGCTTTCTAAATGCTGACCTTGAATTATTGACACTGCTGAAAACTTTCACCCATTTTCTGCAGATCTTGGGGTTCTTTCACCTTATGTTCATTCAGACTGGAATTAGCAAAGATACAATAACAATACCTTGCTTTGGATCCTGCTGATACTCAAGATGTTCAGGTCATGACTAGATGAGATTATAGAGATTCTGCAATATAGCCCAGTAAGCCATCCAACAGAGACCAAACATAGCCATGACTCTTCAGTGCATCTTCATAGCCTTGCAGCTGCATTCTGCTTCTCCGTTTTAATGCGCACCGTGCATCAGAAAAAATGGAAAAAACAATGCGTCTAGTTCTTTTACTAACCAATCTCTTGGTTTGCTCTTTTGGGCCTCTAATGCCTTGGCTCTTTTACTCTTTCTGAAGTCATCTATAAAAACATGGAAAATAATCCTAGCTCTGACACTACCATCCACATCTGCTACCACGAGGCTGAAAACCTCTCTAGGAATCAATGAGGCGCACACGGAGGGTCTAATTAAATCCCTATGCCACCTCCTTCAAAACTGTCAAACTCTAGTTCTTATCTTGTATTCCTTCAACCCCAGTGGTGGTGAGGTAATTTTAGCAGAGGGGTACTTAAGCAATAACACAGGGCAGCATGACAGTCATGCTGAGATTGCACCATGCGTTGAATTGTTAGATCGAAAACCGAAGGCGAGGGGCACCAGACAGTCGAGAAGTTCTCGTGCGCGCACCAGAAGTACTGGTGTGTCTGAAGGGTATTATAAATTAGTCCTGTGTGTCAGTGCTCTGGGAAGAAGAGGAAGTCATGGAGAACAAAAAAAAGGAAATTAATAACATGGGTTTAATATATTTTATACCAATATAAGAACTTCAGAATACAAGAGTGGCCATCCTGGTTCCACGCAGGAGTACATCCAGCCTCTTCCCTGCTCTCCACCAACGACAAAGAATTGGTATCTGCAGATGGATTGCGGAGATGAGTGTGTGGTGAAGGCTTCCCCAGTTACTTCTCCAGCTGGTGGTGGTTCAGGGGTAATGTCCTTGTAATTACTGGCCCTGCTCCTAAAACCCCTTGCAATGCATCAACGTATTAGAAATGCACTTAAAGGCTTGCTTGAGACTAAGAAATCACCAACTTCTTAAGATAATTCAGGTTCAATTTTACTATTTATCTAGAAAAGGGGCATAGGACCACTTGCCCACTGCTTCATTTGAGCTTCTGAAGAACACTTCTGTGCTGACTGTGCTCCGTGAGTTTGCCACTAAGGTATACTCCCATCACCACAACCACATTCTTTTTTCACAGTCTCTTTTCAGTGGTGCCCTCTGACAGGACAAGAGGTAATGGTCGCAAGGTGAAACACAGGAAGTTCTACCTCAACATGAGGAAAAACTTCTTCACTGTGGGAGTGACAGAGCCTGGAATAAGGCTGCCCAGAGAGGTTGTGGAGTCTCCTTCTCTGGAGACTTTCAAGTCCTGCCTGGATCTGTTCCTGTGTGGCATGTCTTGGGTGTTCCTGCTCTAGCAGGGGGGTTGGACTTGATGATGGCCAGAGGTCCTTTCCAACCCCTACCATTCTATGAGTCTGTGATTCTATCTCTGATTCTATGATTCTATGAATGTGTGTTTTACTGTCTTTCCCCAGCAAGCAGTTGTGGACAGAGCCCATTTCTGTAACATCAGAAGCACATCTGTGGCTACTCTTGTATCTGTTTCTCATGAATCAAGGTGCTTCTTGAGGACAACCTGCTTCTCTTGCTTGCCTTGCTTTGGATTACTCGTTTTACAGTTTTTATTGGGAACTTTTGCAGGGATCTGTATACAGCTGTGAACTGCTGACTTAGAACATCAGGAGGTCATGAATTGAAATGTATTAAATACCATTCACAAGGTGCTGTCGCCTGTTTTGAACACTCCTATGGCCCCATATAAAGTAACCAGTAAATTATCTAACCATGCATATAACCTGTAAAGCAAATACCGTATACTAAGGGCCCACAGATTTTTTTCTGCATATTTCAACCTGATGGCCAAAAACTAGGTAGTTTTAGAGACACAACCTATGCTATAAAATTCCTAGGATTAGCAAGACTCAAATTTTCTGTTTTGCAATACTTGTTCAAGTCACTTCATTATTTTTGTCTCGGTTTCCTGCTGTGTAAAATGAAGTTATTACTTTTTATCAAACTTGGAGAAATGTTATGTGGATTCTTTACTGTACACATGGTGTTTGAAAGCCTAATTTAAGACTGTTTAGATGTTTATGGATATATAGTTAAATAGATTTTCCTCAGAAAAGATTAGTAGACATCCTTGGAAATTCTGACAGAATAAAGAAAAAGGAAAAAAAAATTCCTACTATTTTAAATTGATAAAAACATTTTATTGATTTATTTATATGGGGGCTTTCTAGAAACACTAGACCACAAATCTTTGAAGTTTTGAGTCTCACTCTGCTTCAGGTAAAGTCAATGACTGATTCCAATGTGAACATATTGCTGAGGATTTTTGAGTATTCAGCTTTGAAAACTAGAAACTAATTGAAATCCTTATAAGGAGAAATTAATACCTCTACAACTGTGCAGCCATCTCACAGAAGGATCAGTTATTAGAGTTTCACGGCATCATGTGGAATCCCACTGCAGGAAGACGTTTGCCAACAGGCTCTACTGTACACTGGCCATACCCAAGGTATGTTACATCCACATTCAAGGATAACTGTGGAGTACAACTCACTGCCAACGCTTTGCAACAGTCGGACTGTACCCGGATGAATTTGACAAAGAGAGTATCAGTAATGTCTTAAAAGCAAATGAGCCTACTACGGTGTAAGCTAGTTAATGATTAAAAAATAATTGGTTATGCAATTAGTGACTATTTGCATGAAATGCATGCAAAATAGATGCAGATCACAAGATAACACCTGAATTACCTAGAGAGAGACACAAAATAATGCAAAACTTGTTAAGGGCTCTGGTCTTTTAATAAGAATACTGCTGAGTACTGAAATATTCCTGGTGTGTTATTCTACTTCTGGCAGAAAAACACAGTTTCTTGGCTGAATTCCCAAACATTAAGTTAGAAAACACTTGACATTGTGTGTGACTGGACTCAATTCCAGCACAGTATAAAAGTATTCAAGTACTTATTTTTAGGTTTGCCACATTAGTGGAGTAATAACATTTTTCAGCATGGACAGCAAATACTCTTGCCATCTAGAATTACTTCTGTATCGATATCTAGATTCCATATGGAAGGTACAGTCTGATAAAATGACAATTTTAATAAATAATTTGAGTAATTATTAACTAATCTATTTGACACAGTTTCAAAAGGCCAAATACTGACTGAGCTATGAGATTCCAAGAGCAGAGTTTAATCTTCAGAATAATTACAAGGATTCCCAGTATCCATTCTGTTAAAAAAAAAAAATTAAAGAAATACCTTACAAAATGACAATTTGAGCTCCCAACAATTACTGTGATAATTTTGTTCTGGTTGATATCTCATTCTTTAAGAAGTCACCCACTACCCTCAGACACTGAGTAATTTTATAAAGCAGGGTCAACCTGACAGTTATTTCAAGATGCAAAGCAAAGAAGGAATGTTGGGTCAGTTAAAAGCTCTAAGTTTAATTCCAAGTGATGGAGAAGTTTGTTTTCCTTCTTTACACCCCTATTCTGATAGCATAATTGGCTGTAAGCAGTGTGGCAGCATCTGCTCAGGACCTGGAAGTTAGAAAGGGCTTTATGATGTTCCACGGCAACCTCCTGGGACAGCCAAACAACATCACATTTATTGGGCCTTTGCTGAGGGGCTGTGCAAGAGCATGAGGGAAGCAGGGTTAAAGTTAGGAAAGGATGGGAAATTTCCCTGTCTCTGCAGAGCTCAATGTTGATAACCCACAAGGCAAACTCAGTTCCCAGAGATACTGCTAAAAGCCACCTCCCAGGGAAGCTTAACACCACAGAGTCCATCTTTTCAAGTCAGTTGTAGGTTGTTTCACTATGCATCAATCTAAAGTATAAATATCTATAAGCTTTGACTCCTAATCCTGTAAATGAATCAATGGCCTGGGGAATACAGGCGTCCTTCTTTCCACTTATGTTGTTTTTTTACCACTGTACATCTATCCTCTGACTTTAAACGCATATAATGATAACAGGGGCAAAGCAGGAAGTATTGAGCCACGGCCACTCAAACAAAAGGTGTATCTTCTCTCCAAGGCTAAGAAGTATTTACCTCAGCTATTTTATAACACACCTCTCTGTTTTATCCAATCACTTTGAAATAGTTCCTTTCAAAAAAAAATCAATTTCTAATCTCTGCTGTTGCCTATTAGCAGGCTCCTGGTCTAAGGGGGCCTTGGGACGCTGGTATGCTACAGACACTTCTCTGTTTTCACTTCAGACAGAAATAGCTCTTTAGAAGTACTACATACCCTGCTCCTAAAAAAGTAAGATGTGTATGTGGCCCTAATGGGGGCCACATTATTTACGTGCATTTATTTTATCTCCAAGTTTCTGTAGACACTCAAAATTCTTCTAATGGAAATTCAATTATTGGGGAAAAAACAAACAAACAAACAAACAAACAAACAAAAAACCCAAACCAACCTCACCAACACATCCACTTTTCTTTCAGTGGGAAAAATGTATGTGTGCATTTTCCCATTTACAAGGAATATTTGGGAAGTGAAGACCCTGAGGAGCCAATTACGTCTACCTATGTCAGGTACCATTCAAACACTAAGTCTGAGTCCTACAGCTCTGCACACTCATGTGCAAGGATTTGTGAACACATCCTGGTTTTTCCCTTTGCTTCAGAAACACTCTAGAAGAACAATGATGCTGGTTCTCAGGTGTTTGGAGGAAACACTGCTTGCATGGCATCCCGGTCACCCAGGGACTTGGCGCACATTTGTTTTAATGTTGCTAGTGTGTTCCCCATTATTTTAGACACCTCACACTGAAAAGAAAACCTTGGTCTGTATCTTTCCAGGAACACATAAATCTTGCGTCTCCGCAGAATATCGTCAGTTGAGAAGATTAACTAGAAGGGAGGAGGAAACAGCAGAAGGGGTAGCATGGTGGAGAAGCCAACGTACCCTGCTGCAGACGGACTCCAGCAAGTCCCCTTCACACACGGAGCTCCTGGGAGACACAACCCACAGCTGACACCTTTGCCAACGGAGAAGGAAAAAGCATCCATCCTCCCTAGCAACATGCAAACTTCCATTCTGAACTTTCCGAGGTGTTTGTCCACTGGGATGAGGGTGGGGAATGAAAAAAAGTAATGCAAAAAGGGAAAGCCTCCACCGTCTCCAGCTTGCTGTCGGCCGTCCTTGGCTGGAGGCCTGGAGCTTCTCCGCGAGCCGGCACGTGATGCTCTGCACAGAGCACAGCAGCCGCCACTGTGTATAGCAACAGCTGGGCTGTAACATCCGCCTCTCATTGTAGTAACACTTCATTAAAAAACATAGAAAATGCTCAAAATATTTCCATGCTTCACAGCCTATATCTGGTAAACTGATTAGAAAATTAAATGATCTGTTTTCTTCAGGTTTTTTTGGATTAAATATCCATCATAAAGTGTGCAAGAACCACTTGAGTGACATTCAGATCCCAAATTCGGCTCGTGAAGCGTAATTAAGTGTGATAGTTATGAGCAGTGATAGCGCTGCATGTTACAGCCTGCATCTGAACAGATAGGAAATAAAAAGAAAAATGTGGCTCGTGTCTTCATTTTTTAAGGATATGTACAACATCAGATTACACACCAGGCAGCAACGGGAACCGTGCGAGGCTCCAAAATCCCAGTCACGGCTTCACTTCACAGGATAAACGATGCCTCCTAATGAGCTGCTACTTAACTTACCACCAGCAGAGACTATAGGGTTAAATATCAATATACTGACCTTTCATCCTGACTCAAGTCCTGGACGCAGTGGCATAGTCCTCACTGGCATTCACGGAGCTTCCTGTGTTTTGTCCCGAAACAGCTGTTTCTTAGAGCCATTTAAAATACTACCTTTCAACACAGCAGGTTGGGCTGCCTGAGTGAACTCATTCAGGTAACAGTCCCCAGCCACTTGGAAAATAGTTTGGAAGAACTTTTGGAAATATTTTTATTTGCTCTTTTAGCTAAATAAGGTATGAAAATGAAGTGCATCCTCAGCTCACTGTCAAGGGCTGAAGAAAACAACTGTGATAGGGACAGATCTCTTAAAATTACTAAATCAAAAGTGACTTTAATATGCAGTTCAGCTTGCCAAACAGACTGTAGCTGATCTTTCCAATTTAAATTAGAAAGTCTTTTCTTGGTTATTGCTGAGATCTGCACATAAAAGATGTGCCATTTTCCGAGGGAATGGAGATGCTTGTATCTAAAAGTTGAAATAATGGCAGACTTGGAAACTGAAATGTCCTGGTTTTGATGTCAGAGTTACAATATTAGCTCATGATGCCCTCATTACTTGGTCACTGTCAATCTTTAGGGTTAACAGTGACCTGTTTGCCTTTGTAAACTCAGCCAGGTTGCTTGCATCAAGGGGAGGTGAGATAGATTACTCCTGAGTGCAGCCCTCTTGCTCACAAACCAGGTGTGGGAAATCACTGCAATTTCAACACAGAAAATCACTGCAATTTCTGTATCTCTAAAGACAGGTTTTTTAATTGTCCATATTTCAGTCAGTGACATAAAGTCAACTTGATCTCACAGTAGTTGTATGAGTAAGAGTTATACAGAGTAAACCAGAATGCCTAAGACTTCTTTTGTTGTTTTCTTTCTCCCTAAATGTGATATGAGATTTGAGGAGGAAACCATCGTCAAGAAATTTTGCAGCAGATTATCTGGCCCCGTTTTTAGTCTAGCCATGGACCTCATCAGATCATCTACTCTCAAGTACAATAGAGGTGTCAGAGTAAGATCCTGCCTCCCAGTTCATCCCAGCAGAGGGGGTGTCACAGGATGTCTGGGGACAAAGGGAGATGGGTCCACACAGTTGTGGTGCTTTTCAGGGCACAGGCACCCTCTGCCTATGGAGACATACTTGCCCACTGAGCAGCCTGTTGCCACTGGGGATCTGAACCTGGTTATTCTGAGGTGCATACATGAGGTTTTCCATTCAAGGGGATTCTCATGCAGGACATTAACGTGGGTTTCATTAACTAGAAAATGCCCTGGAAAGACTGAATAATTCAGGGGTATTTATATTTTTGAGCCTCACCTGTCTATATAGGTAGAGCCCACAATGTATATATTTCAGTAACAACCCCTTCCATAGCAGCAACAGTGCCTTACATTTAAGTACCATAAACAAGACTATGACCAGGACACACTGGGACAGATTCCAGTCTCCCTTGAAACAGTCGTATGCTATTGAGGTGTCATGGGGTTAAAGGAGAGCACAATGGATCCTGTACCCTACATTCTATTTATGATATATCCGTGTTGCATACAAATTGGCACAAGTATGAGGAAATATGAATATCTCAGCATCCTTCAGTGCCAAATGCAGACATGATGCAACATAGTCATTTTCTCAATTCAACGTAACATACAATATGCCACTCTCCATTATGCTATAGCAACTGAAATGTGCTTCAGGCCAATGGAAAATATCCCTAAAAATAGCTATGCTGTTTCTGGGCAAAAGGAGAAGTATTCGACATTTCCTTGAAAATGTTCCCACCTGGATTTGCTGGAACAGCAACATGATCGTTCGGTGACAGGAAGCTCGCTGGTAAGGAGCTTTCTCCTCAATATTACCCTGCTTTCCAGAAAGCACTGCAAACATGGCTTGTAGCAGTTCTTTAAGATACTGTACATGAAAGCTGCACTAAACTGTTTTAAGTGCTCCATTGTGAAGCACTGTATTAGGGGCTTTCTGCCGCTCAAGCAACTTTAGATTGTAATGTATTATAATAGTGTGCTATTCTCATAGAGATCATTTTACAAATACAACACAAAAGATTGTCACATGAGAATCTTCTAAATCGTATCAAGGAAAATAAACACCCACTGTGGAGGGACTTGCTTATTTTGCTAAGACATTTTACAGCACATTAGCATAAAAATACTACTTCTGCCTTTCAGGTTCACCCGCAGCACTGCTTAAGAGCATTAGATGTGTTACAAATACAAACGATTTTGGCAGCATTATAATTTGTTAATACGTATTTGCAAACTTCATATGCCTCTATTCAGCCCTGACATGCAACCTGTATAAATTACAGAATTCTGCATAATTGAAAGAGGGGTATGAGAGGAAGGTCCCGTTGGTACTTCCACTTCACAAGCATGACACCGGCACCCAGGGTCCAGTCACTAATAGCAAAGCATAGCCCACCAGGACATGGGTCCTCAGAAGGTGCTGAAGGTCCTAAAGAGGCATATCCAGGAGCTGCCTCGCTTTTTTTTCTGGTAGATCTGCATAGGACTGGAGGGTTGAGCGTGTCGACCCTTTCTCAGAACCCTGTTATCTGGTACAGGATAGATTTATTCCAAACCTCCTTCCTTTCTTTGAGAATATCCTTGTTGTCTTCTTCTGCAGGGCTGTTCTCCCAATTACAGAGTCAACCACCTGAGACCACAGAGTAAGAGATATGCCTAAGTCATCACCAGAAACCAGCAGTAGGAGAGGAACTACAACCCAGATTGCCTGAATTTTAAACTGTCGCCTTTATCTATTGAGCCATTCTTGCCCTCATCCTCCCTGGTGCCACTAACCCTCTGTCCTTTCCTTTGATATAGAGTCACCCTGTCATGAAAGCTGCTGCAGGCTTTTTGATAGGTCCTTGGATGGAGCACAGTCTCCTCGCAAAGACCGTTTCATGAACGAGACCCACGGGTACAGCCTGGGTGGATGAGAGGAGCTACAAATAACTGCAAAGATCCTTGACTTTCAGACAGAGCCTCTTTCAGGTTCAGATAGCTTCACTACAGAATGTAAAAGCCTTACATGAGATTAACGCTAAAAATTTCCATTTTTATGGTATTTTTAGATTATATTTCATTTTCCAGGCTGCAGTTGGCTTGAACCGGAGCCACAACGTTTGTGATGCTCCAAACACAAAAAGGAATTACAAAATGTGACAATTCTTAAAATGTGTTTCTTGTTGTATAACAAATTCCCAGTGTTGTAGATTAAACTAGAGAGAACAGGAGCCATAACATGGGGATTATACAGAATTTCACTTTGTTCTGTGGCAAAAAGTTAATGCCTGCCTTGTTCTATTCAGTAAGTAGAAAAGGTACTTTACAACAACATAACACATAGCTTAGCTGATTGGAAACTGCAGGCATATGTAAATCAAAGATTTTCCTGAACAGTTTAGTGAAAGCTCATTACACAAATGTGTGAAGTACTTCTGCCCCTCATCTGCTCTCCAGGATTTAGGGCAGAACTACCAGCAAAATTCCTTGTAATTTTACCAGCTTCTTTCTACTCAGATAGCCCCTGCAGATAGTTCATCCGAAGAAACCTAGCTGCATGTCTCAAACACACACAACTGAATGTCTTCGTTAGCAGCAGATTTTCTGTACTGGTTTCTTAAAAATCACACCTCGTACAAATTCCTACGTGTGCCTTATAGTCAAAATTCTGTTAATAAGAAATTGGATCAAGAGCTGGAAATCACACTTTTTCTTATTACAAACCCAGTCGTTTCTGTTTAGCAGACAGAAGCAGAAGTAGGTAGGAAAGCTGAAAGTGAAAGAGACCAACCAGGTACACTTACCTTGGGCTTTGGGATTTTTCACTGGAATTCACTTTAAAACACAGACTGAAGTTGGGCAGTAGCTGAAAAGCTAAAACGGGTTTTTAGACCTTCAAGCTCCTTCATGAATGCTTCCTTGTAGATGGGTTCATCTGACCACCAGCTTTCACCAGCTGCCTTTTGGTTGTCCATGTAAGACTGTCTTCAGAGCCTAAATTGATTCAGTCAAACAACTGATGCAAAAGTTTGTACTAAATGAACATGCGTGCATTGTCTTATTGTCTCAGACCGCAGGATCTTCGGGGCTGAGGCTGTTCTCTTTCTGTTTAACCATCATCTCTGTTCAAGCAAGTCTCTAGCTTGTCAGTATGTGCATTGGTAACAAATATCACCACCTGCCAGAAGGACCTGGATCCTCAGTTTTATGCCAGCAATATAAAGTGAAAAATAAAAAACGGTTGTTCAATTGCAGGAACCAAGGCTCAAAAAGCCATGGTTTGGATACTCATAGTGGCAACTGAAAGGGGAAGGACTGAATTAGCAGAACCCCACCTCAGCTAATTTACATAGGAAAACAAACTGTTGTGAACATTTTTTGATTTATTTTTTTTTCTTCTCAATTCTAAGAAAATTCAGAAGCAAATTCAGGCTGATGTGAGATGAGGTTGAACACAAATTCCCATTTCCCCTCAGTTATACAACCAAAAACATAGATTTGATTTGCCCCCTTTTTTTTCCCTTTTTTCTTTTTTTTTTTTTTTTTTTTCTTTTTTTTTCCTTCCAGTCTTTCATTAGGTGGCAGGCATGTGCATTTTCACTGGGAGACTGGCTTCCCCCTTCCTCTTTGAAGGCAATCCCTGCAGAGGAAATTCCTTCGGCAGAAATATCTGGCTCCTTGGTGAATGCCAGAGGACAGCATGAGCAGCCTTGGAGTTGGTCTGACCTGTGGTTAGGCTGTTGATGGACTGTCTGGAATAAAGCTGGCCACCCATCTAGCTTTGGATCCAAGTGCTAGTTTTGTGGGTGCCTTACTGCCCTTGTGTTTTTAAAAGTTTGTTTGATTTCCACTGCCCTCCTACCGTGCTGATCTCTGAAGTTAAAAGGCAGCTCCACCTTGCATGTGCAGCACGCCGTGATAGAAAAGCAAGTGAAGTAGTGGGAGGGAAGGGACAGGGGTTTAGCCTTTGAGATGTCAGTGCAATCTGGTCCACCAGAAATAAAAAAATAAAAAAATAAAAAAAAAAAGGCTTATTAAGCAGAGTGGACTCACTAGGACAGAGAAAACACAAAACCTCCAAGGTAGGCAGTCACACTCAGTTATACTTGGCCTTCTAAGAAGCTGCATTTAAGTGTTTGTTTCTGCAAAAGTCACTCAAGTATTTCTTCCACACAGAGTGTGCTGGTGTAGCTTCCTGTAGGCAGGATGGGTTTTAGTAGCCTCCACGAAAGAAAAGGGCTATAGTTGCTTTTTTTCTGATGGGTTGACGTGGTGATCTTAGAGTTTTTTTCCAACTGTGACAATTCTGTGATCATCTCAACGCTATATTCTTTAAGTAGAGCCAGTTGCTTATTTTATATATATATTTTTACTAATACAGACTGTGATGTCATCAACTACACCTCCATAATATTGACAGAGGGCAAGAAGTAGTTGCTATCTGATGGAAATATGTAGGCACAGGTTTGTAGTTATTACAAGTCCATCTACTGTCTTATTTTCTAGGAGTACTGAAAAGCCCAAGGACCAAATCTGAAGGCTGTATTTTTGAAAATAGTTAAGGAAATTAACTTTAGCTGTTAGAAGCCACTGAATTACCTCAGATGTGCCTTAACATATTTAAAAGGTGGACGTGTAGGTTTGATGTCTGCCAACAGCAGTAAGAGTCAGTCTGTGGTTGCTGCATTATGCCATCCAAGTTTCCTTGCTTCTAATTTCATTCACTATCCAAAAAGCTGAGAAATATATCTTTTTTTCAAGAATTTATGGATGTTAGGACTTCCGGATGTCTGGCAGCTCAGTGGGAGCAGAGCTGTAGCAATAGCTCCAGAAGAACTATTGGATATGGACATGCAGAAATTGTAAGCAGACGGTCGAAGTGCAGAAGCACACGACTTATGCTGTACTTACAGAACAAATGCAGTCCTCCTGGGAGTGGATTTACTACAGCTGCAGAGACATGATAGATTTAAGCTGGTGCTAGAGAGCTGTAGGATGACACGGATGTCGCTATTGTTATGTATGAGTAGCTTGTTTCAGGAGTGACCTTTAAGAGTTTCATAGGAAGTTCATTAGGGCCTACAAGAAAGCTGGGGAGGGACATTTTACAAGGGCTTGTAGTGACAGGACAAGAGCCAATGGTTTTAAACTAGAGAAGGGTAGATTTAGATTGGACTTTACAAAGAAGTTCTTTACTGTGTGGGTGGTGAGACAGTGGAAGACGTTGTCCAATGAGCTGGTGGAGGCCCCATCCCTGGAGACATTCAAGGTCAGGCTTGATGGGGCTCTG
Organism: Actenoides lindsayi; assembly: GCA_025331215.1. Taxonomy (NCBI): domain Eukaryota; kingdom Metazoa; phylum Chordata; class Aves; order Coraciiformes; family Alcedinidae; genus Actenoides; species Actenoides lindsayi. Next base: position 11,412 of record WTSP01001379.1, on the reverse strand, counting down.
AGCAACCTGGTCAGTTAAAGATGTCCCAGCTCACTGCAGGGTGGTTGGACTAGATGGCCTTTCAAGGTCCCTTCCAACCCAATGGATTCTCTGATTCTAAGTTTCCAAAATAAGTGTAACAATGCAGGTCTTCCACTGCAGAACAGTCAGACAGTTCCTACACTTAAACAATTTCCTGCTCATTGCAAGATTTTTGTACTTACTGTACATGCAAAAGTATTGGGCAACAGAATATGTAACTTTGCATAAAGTAAAGCATTAACTTGCTGACACCATAGAATCATAGATTAATTTGGGTTGGAAGGGACCTTTAAATTAGGCCATCTAGTCCAACTCCTCTGCAGGGAGCAGGGACATCTGCAACTAGAGCAGGTGGCTCAGACCCCCATGCAACCTCACCTGGAATGGTTCCAGGGATGGGCCATCGACCACGTCTCTGGGCAACCTGGGCCAGGCTCTCTTCAGCATCAAAAATTTCTTCCTACTCTCTAGTCTAAATCCCCTCTCTTTTAGTTTAAAACAAACACCCCCTGTCCTATTGCAACAGGCTCTGCTAGAAAGATTGTCCCTATCATGTGGCTTATATAGCACCCCAACCCTTTAGCTGAACAAGAAAAAAATACCCTTGCTCTGACAACCAACGTACTACATGAACTGACCACTGTGGCTGCCAAGGCTATGTAAACAACTTGGTTATGGGAATTGATTTTATCAAATCAAAGCTAAATACTCTTCTTTGTGTCTTGTCCTGAAAGCCTTCAGACAAGAGTGTTGATGAACACTAATGCAGGCACTTGAAACTATTTATGACTGACAGTGTTCCTGGAGAAGTCCTGCTCACAATGGTCCTTAAAACATCAATAACATAGTCAAAGGAGCCTTTACAGCAGGTTTGATGATTAGCTTCTAAAAACCCAACTCTTTCCAGTCAGACATGTGCTGAAGGAGTTTGGAGAACTCTTTAAGAAATATGACACGATCAATTAGCTATTATTTCTTACATGAAACTACTGAAAAAGACAAAATTCAGCCCCTTTGCTTTTAATCAGATATGTTAGTCTGTGATCAAGATCTTACAGAAATCAACAGATTACAGGACCTGCAAAAGTCAAGGAGTTATTGAGTTGAATAATGCAGCTCACTGGATGAGCTGTCTCTAGTACAGAATCACTTCACCTCTCATACATATCAATATGTTTTACTTCATGAGATTTCCAGTCTGCCAGTCTCTCCTAGGTCTTAGAGTCTGCCTTTGTTCTTTAAAACAAATCACATGGTGTACTGACATCGCAGACTAGCATCAATGGTGACTGCTTGTCCAAATATTTGTGGCATCTGTCCTGTTCATCATCTTTATCAGTGTCCTGGAGGAGTTGCTGCAGTGCTCTCCCACCAAGTTTACAGAAGACACTGGAGGGGGATGACCACTAGGCCCAGGGGCCATTCAAGCAGATGGAGATGAGACCTTCACAACAGTATATGGTGGGAGGATAAGAGGAAACAGGAGAGGTTTGGGCTGAAGGCAGCTAGAGACTTTCTCCCTGTGAGGACACCAGGCAGTGGGTTACACAGCCCAGAAAGGTTGTCTTGTATCCAACCCAAGAGATTTTCAAGGTGGGGATGGAAAAAGCTCTGAAGACCCACCTTTATGCTCTGAGCTGTCCCTGCTTCGAGAAGGAGCTGGGAAAGGAGACCTCCTAAGATCCCTTCCAGCACGAATTACACTGTAGCTATATGCTCAATATTTTAAAACTCATGGACAATTCTAATGAATCTTCTGCCAGTAATTTGTTTTGATGTTGCGTTTCCTATGGCTTTATGAGAGATAATTTGGGTTTATTCTTCTGCAAAGTACACGAAGATCTTTGGGATAACAGAAAAACAGGACTGGCCAATTTTGAGTTGCTGAATCTGTTGTTACCCTCGGCCCTAGGTTTGTGTTTGGTAGCTCAGATGTACATACAGCACACCACTGGATCCCGAGTGAGTCTTAATCTTCGCCAATAAAACCCATTTTCAGCAGTTTTCCAAGTTTTGAAGACTGAACACAGAAAATATTACTATTCCCAGTAGCATGTGAAAATACCACAAAAATAGAGTTCATGTTACATAGGGACCCCATCACTGGAGACAATTTCATATTTCTACTGTCAAACTGGCCCAAACCCCTTATTCTGTTGAGAAACTGAGACCCTACAGAGCTATGAGCTGCCTTGTGAAGATCTTAATGTTCAAACAGCTTTTGAAAAACCCTTGCTCTTCACGCAGTTATTTCTCACCACCCATCTTCAGGACCCAGCGGCTGCACTGGGAAGACAGTGACTTCTGTGTGGTCCCACCCCAGCTCTCCTGCAGTATCTGGACATTGCTCAGAGAGGCAGCTGTCTGCGATTACAGATCTCCCTCATGTCATGGGTCACATCACCAGAAAAGTGGAAAGGTTCAAGATGACAAACTGAAAGTAATCTGTCACTGTCAACTTCATGGGATCAAAGGAAAAACAAACTATATCTGTTTTGGCAAATGGTGAAAGGAAGAGGAAAAACACAGGCTGTTAGGTTAACATAGACAGACAGGGCTGACCTCTTCTTTCTAGATTAGTTCGGTTTGCTTCAATATTTTGCATGCTGAAATCACTTTTGTCATTATTACATCACTTTGCAGAGATGTAATTAAGAGTTGTGACACCTCTGTGAGGTAGGATTGCAGCCATCCCCCCCCCCTCCCCAGTGGGGTGACCCTCAGAGAGACACTGAGTCACTCAGGTGAATACCTGAGAAGTAACTGAGGTGTTTTGGTTTTGTTNNNNGTGGCAATGGCATGGAGAGTGTAGGGGCCTGGTGACAACACTGGTGGTAGAAAGGGCCTGAGACCTCCCATCTCTGGGCCACGAGTGTAAAAGCCAGGGCTGAGAAGAAATTATTTCAATATTGGTGAAGAAATCTGGAAGATGGTGATCTCTGTTCAAAGGTGGAAAGGAGCTGCAATTAAGGTGAGGAGCTCCTGGCATCAGTTTTCAAGCAACTAACAGACGTGTAAAGTGTTGTTTGTGGTACTTTTAAGATACTGGATTGGAAACTGGAATAAATATTTTCTTCTTGTCCATTCTAACCTGCATGAGAAATACAGGAGTTACATCTGCTTCAGTAATCTCATGCATGCAATCACTGTTGCCCAGCATTAATAAAGAGCAGTGAATTCAGCTTCCACAATACAATCAGTTCTTGTTCTCCACTTCTGAGAGTTCATAATTCAGTCTTACTGTCATTTCTTTCCTCTTCCATGTTCTTTCATGAAAGGTAAACCTGCACAGAAAGAAACCAGAGTCATTAACTGTTGGAAACTTTAATGTGCTAGAAAACCAGAATTAGAAGTGATAATGAAATTTCCACTGCTGAAAGCAGACTTTGGTAACTGATGTATGTAGTGAGAAAGGTGGCTATATAACCAATAAAAATAAGAACCGTGTTCGTTTTTAATGTGCCTCATTCATCTTTGCTTGAATTGGCAGAACACCAAATTAGAGTTTAAGTTAAGATGTTCCTTTTAATTTTCAGTAATTAAAATAAATATATGTTTAACTATTTCCATTAGACTCAATTAAATCTGGTATATTTGACAAAAATGCCTTTTAGAACAATGTCTATGAAACTGAGTAACATTTGTAATGCACTTTTGAGTCAATAAAAAGAATTAGTCCTGAAAATCCAAGTCCAATTCCATAAAAGCATCACACTGCTAAGTTACTTGTACTTCCATGGATAGACACTGCTCTTACTAAATGAGATTTACTATTCCCCCCCTGCCCACCCAGAAACTAAGTAACAATGAGCAGGAACAACTTCGACAGTGAAAGCAGATAAGATTAGCACCCTGGACTATCTGTCCCATTCCCACTCCACAATCAGCTGGGCTGGGAATCAAGGAGCTCCAAATTTCACAAAGCAGACTCAATTTACAGGCCAGCAGTGCAGGTACTTGCAGCTATGAACTCTTGTGGTTTATAAAAGGCTTATGGGTCCTGCTACTGAAAACTCTTTTTCAGGTCCCTCACTGTGAACCCAGCACTGCTCCCATTCCATCCATGAGAGGTCAATAGCTGAATAGAGGAAAGAGTAGTGAACCCAGAAGAACTATTTCCATAGAGGTCTTCAACATAACACTAAGGAGTTGTGCCATAACTTATCTACTGTCAAAACAGCAAATTCTCTGTTTTGGTTCAAGAGCCCTTTTTCAGTGACAAAAACCTTTAACTGAAAAATACATGTTTCATTTTACGGAGCGATATTGTTGCCACTGAGAGTTTCATCACAAATTCAGGAATTCTCCTCTAAACCAGTACCAAGAAGAGAGGGCAACTTTGATTTCGACATAAATGTCTAGCAAAATCAAGTGTTGGAATTCAAGACGGAAACATGAAAGTAGATAGCAATAATTGCACCAAGAACAGAATTATTAGTAACAGCAAATCGTATAAATGATGGGGGGGGGGGGGGGGTAAAAAAAAGGGAGAGAGAGCTCAACTTAGAGGAGGACGTTTTCCCAAAAAACAGTATTAAAAGCAAGGAGTGGCAAAGTTACAGGAGAAAAGGGGAAACTGGGAAAGAGACAGATAGAAAAGAGAGATAAAGTAGTAGAAGTCAGTTGTAAAGAGTCTTTTCTTGAGAGATGGACACTGAGGAAATGAGGTAGCCAAACTGTACAGAACAGAGGGCATTTAATAGTCAAGTAGAGGAAGTATCTTGAAAAGGAAAAGGAGCTGGCAACTGAGACAAATGCTAGCAGATAAACATAAATAGTGCTATAAAATCAAAGAAAATGAGGCATACACACACAATACTAAGAGAAGAGAGAAAGCCAAACCACAGAGCTCTGCCAAGGGATCAAACCCTGGAAGATTCATCTTGCCAAGAATTGTGAGGGCTTGTTTTATTTTTGCTTTCTTATTCCTGGCAGAAGACATCAACTATATCTATTTACTTAGGGGGG
>WTSP01001376.1:45993-58472 GCA_025331215.1 Actenoides lindsayi | reverse complement strand
TGCTCCAGCCCTCTGATCATCCTCGTGGCCCTTCTCTGGACACGTTCCAGCACATCCATAGCCTTCCTGTAACAGGGGCTCCAGAACTGGACGCAGTACTCCAGGTGAGGTCTCATGAGAGTGGAGTAGAGGGGAAGAATCACCTCCCTTGACTTGCTGGCCACGCTTCTCTTGATGCAGCCCAGGATACAGTTGTGCAGGGCCACGCCTCAGCTACAGCTTCAGGTGTTTTAAAAGAATTTACCATGCTAATTTAGTTGCCCTTAGCTATGCTTCTCCTGTTAAGGGTGTTAGGGATGGTAGATTGCCCACTTCTCAGCTACTTTTTTTCCTATTTGCTGCTGTAAGGAGGTTGAACACTGCAGCAGCTTAATCCTGAATTCCAAACAGAAGGAGCAAGTACCCAAGAAATTTCTGGTTTATGCCCCCTTACTTCCACACATAGCTCCATTGTCCAAATCAGTCTAGTCACAAAAACTACTAACTCTAGATCTGGGATAAAATTTAACTAAAGTATACAACATTACTTGTAGAACGTTCTTTCACTGGGATGCTTTGAAAATCAAGAACTTGACTTTCTGGTGTATAATAAAAGTTTCCTTTATAACAGAAACACAGTTAAAATAGTGTCAAATGTATCTCTCTGTAACCTGATGATTTCAGTCTGTATTTTACATGCTGTTGGTTACAGGAGAACAGATTGACACTGAACTACATGTTGCTCTCCTAAGGTTTATAAGAAAGTTTGGTACTTTTCATTGTGAGCCTGCTAGCTAAATCAAAGATGAATATTAGAAAAATAAAATCTATATATATTTTGCTGTTCTATTTGAATATTTTTTTTTAGTTATACTATTAATGCTTTCTAATATTTAGGTGGTGGTCGAAACCCAGTAACACCACGATTCTTGAGACACTTCAATACAGTTACTATTAATGAGTTTGATGATGAATCCATGTACACAATTTTTTCTAGAATCTTGGACTGGCATCTAACAGTACAGTAAGTGACCTCTATATATTAGGAAAAGTCAAAGTCGGTGTCTAAAGTATGGTGCTAGGAAGTCTTCAAGATATGTTTGTAGGACACTGCTCTTGAAAAGAAATTTTAATCTTTTATATCCTGTGCTTTTTGAGTTATTCATTAATCCACAGAAGTAGGGCTCATCTTAAAATACTCCAGTGGTAAAGTTCTTGTTCTGAAGTCTCTAACAGAGGTTTAGATTAGATGAGGCTTAGTTAGTTATCTATAAGTTAGTTAGAAATATCTCAGTTAGTTGAGATATTTGTATAATACAATGTTCTTTGATGTACAATAAATAAGAATAGACTTTGGTTAGCCATTACTCAAAGAATGAACTGGAAACTGCTCTTAAATTTCCTGTGGTTTCAGAAAACGTACTCCTTCTGTATCCTTTCACCACTGCATGATTTTTTAATTCCCTTGTTAGGAACAGACTTCAACTTTCATTGTCTATCCATTCTGACAGCTCAGCCCCCAAAGATGCCCATATCCTGTTTCCAGTCCAAGTTTGTGATATGACTGCTTCTGACCCTTTGAGGGAGAGAGGTCCTAGATGGCAGCAAGGACTATTTGACTTGTCATCCCTGATGCTGCTGTTAGTCATAAAAGTGAGGGGGGGAAAGGGTATAATTGTCTAACATAGCCAAATTTGTCAGCGTGTTCCACAGTTACTAGATTTGATTTGCAGAATTAATCTGCTAATCCAGTGAGAGAACTAAGATTTGTAAAACTGCCTGTGAGGAAGTGTAATCATGGAACTTAAAAATTAGCACGAACTTCTAAGTAAATCACTGTACATATACAATATCATTTATTAATTCACATGTTAGTGTGATGGCATTATGGGAATCATTCTGTTCTTACCACCTTTTATGACTTGTCAGTTACAGTTTTCCATCACAATATGTAGAACTGACTCCACAGATCGTTAATGGAACCATGTGTATGTATAAAGAAGCTATGAAGAATTTGCTTCCTACCCCAGCCAAATCTCACTATTTGTTCAATCTCCGTGACTTTGCACGTGTTATTCAAGGGGTTTGCCTGTCAAGGCCTGAAACAACAGAATCTGCAGTAATGATAAAACGTCTCTGGGTTCATGAGGTAAATTACCTAATACTAAGAATTTACATTTATTATAAATAAGAAAAAGATGTGGATTTGTGTAATAATCTTCATGTAATTCCATAGTGGCTAATAGCTGTGATTTGGTATCACACTATGAGAAAGGATTTTGTATACTGTATGGGCAGAGGAAATCAGACATTTTCAAAGTGCAAATCATATCTTAGTAGACAAGTTGATTGTTGATACCTTCACTTTCATATTATGTAGACTCTGCTGCTTTGAATTCCTGCACAGTCGTTTCAATTTCTTCTCTTCTTCCAAAACCAAAGCAACAGTGAGAACAGCAAGCAGTCCTGAGTGCACTGAAAATTCTGTATGATTTAAAGTTTGGTTTGGTCTGGTGTTTTTTGGTTGGTTGGGTTTTTTTTGTTTGTTTTTTTACTTCTGAGCTTCCTCTAGAAGAAATTCTTTATCTTACTGTCTTCAGCAGATGCCTTCTGTCTTTCACTCATAATAGGATAGACACACTGAAAGAGTTCAGATGAAATACCCTTTCAAAAGGGAAAAAGCCCCATATATGTAATACCTGCTCTTTGTTTTTTTTTCCCCCTGGATTAAAAGAAAACAAAGTTGATGATAACTATTCCTTATTAAATATTTAGCTGTAGTTCATAGAATCAAATCAGTGTTAAGTGACCATGGAAGAGGTGTTTGGTGATCATTCTAGTCCATCATCCTTCCCCAAAGCAGGATCACATACTTCAAAAGTTACTGTTCCTTTTTTTGTTTTCACAGAATCACAGAATCACTTAGGTTGGAAAAGACCCTTGGGATTGTCATGTCCAACCATTAACCCTACTCTACAAGTTCACTCCTAGACCATATCTCCCAACAACACATCTATGTGATGCTTAAACACATCCAGCGAAGGTGACTCAACCACCTCCCTGGGCAACCTATTCCAATATCTCACCACTCTTTCCATTAAGATTTTTTTCCTAATGTCTAGTCTAAACCTACATTGTTTCAGCTTTAGGCCATTCCCTCTGGTTCTGTCCCTAATTACATGAGAGAAGAGACCAGCGCCAGCCTCTCTACAATGTCCTTTCAGGTAGCTGTAGAGAGTGATGAGATCTCCCCTCAGCCTCCTCTTCCTCAAACTAAACAGGCCCAGCTCCTTCAGTTGCTCTTCATAAGATTTATTCTCCAAACCCTTGACCAGCTTCGTCGCCTCCTCTGCACCTGCTCCAGCACCTCGATGTCTCTCTGGTATTGAGGTGCCCCAAACTGGACACAATACTCAAGGCATGGCCTCACCAGTGCTGAGTACAGGGGGACAATCACCTCCCTACTTCTGTTGGTCACACTGTTGCTAACACAAGCCAGGATGCTTTTGGCTTTTCTGGGCACACTGCTGGCTCATGTTCAGCCACTTGACCATTAGAACCCCCAGGTCCTTTTCTACCAGACATCTTTCCAGCCACACTTCCCCAGTTTCACTCAAAGTCTTTTAGAAATAATACAGAATACTTCTAGCTAAGTCCAATTTAATCTATTTTTGATACCTTCTTTTAACATAATAGTCCTGTCTTGTGATTTATGCTTTAACTTCCTAAACCCACCTGCACCAAGCTGTTTGGTTCTTGACCTGAGCCCCTGCAGTTCTTACATTTTCTAGTTTCTACTACTTCCCCTTGTTTATATACTTCTCAATATTATTCCAAATGATGCTGCATTTAGAGCTAAGTTGCAATAATCCACGATTTTATAGAGGCTAAGGTACAGTGCAACTAGAAACAATAGAAAACCTTTAAAGGAAAGAAACTTTCTTATTCCTTGGATGTATGACAGAAGCACACAGGTTTAATTACACAAACTATTAAACATTTTCTAACTAGGGTAAGAAATCAAATGTTAAAAAAAAAATGCACAGGAAACTAGGCACCAAATACAGTTTATAATGGAGGCATAATGAAAGTTAAATTATCATTAAATCTATAGGTGCAGGTGATGGACATAACACCAAAACATGCATATGATGAAAAAGCAACTTAATTCAATAGTAAATGAGTATTTCTTACCTGGCAAAGAAGAATTTATACAGCCCCACACTCCTCCCTGAAAAGTAAAACACAATTAAGCAGAAGTCTACAGAGTAAGAGTTTCTAGCAGACACAAACCAGCATTTTCAGCACTTTTTCCCTTGGGTTTTAAATATCCTATTGGGAGAATTTTATTTCTAAAACACCTTTTGAACAAGCACTACTTGCTGTAAGTTGAGTACCACTTGCTTTGATAAGAAGGCTGCGACCTACAGGGTATGGAATCCAAAGCAGCAGTTTTGTAGGTGCATCCATACCTGGAGTGTGCTAGCTAGGCAACTTTCTCCACCAGTGTTTTAGAGAACTAAGGAGCAACTGTTCAGTGAAAGAAAAAACCATATTATCTAGGACCACAACCTGTGGGGAAGCTTATTACTCCAGTGCTCCTTTCCACCAGCTTAAAACCGCCCCAAACAACACATATAACCACACATAAAATGAAAGAAAGAGGTTTTAAGGTACACCAGAGACCAGAGAAATGTAGTTTCATGGATAGATCCATGGAAGAAAGAGCTGCGTAAGTGAAGTTTACCAATATGAAAAGTTACAGTAGGAATCTGTTGAGTTCACCCCAACTGCAAAGCACTTCTGGTCCTAGACACAAGCCCTGCTCAATGACCTACGTGGCTGATGGTATGGGGCTGAAGAATTCTGTACGTGTTTCTTCAACAAAAAGAAAGAAAAAGGTGAAGAGCTTACCAAAGAGCTGCCGTCCCTCTTGAGCATTCCTGCCCAGGATATGAGCCAAGCTGACTACAGTGGGTTCTCTGCACTGGGGCTGCTCTTATGAGCAGAGGCTGAGGGAGGTGGGGCTCTTTAGCCTGAAGAAAAGGAGGCTGAGAGGAGACCTCACCGCTCCCTACAGCTCCCTGACAGGAGGTTGTTGAAAGGCAGGGGTTGGTCTCTCCTCACAAGTAAGTAGTGACAGAACAAGAGGGAATGGCCTCAAGCTGCACCAGGGGAGGTTTAAACTGGATATTAGGAAAAAAGTTGTCACTGCATGGCAGTGGGACAGGCTGCCCAGGGAGGTGGCTGAGTCACCATCCCTGGAGGTGTTTAAAAGCTGTCTAGATGTGGTGCTTGGGGATATGGCTTAGTGGTGGACATGGTGGAGTAGGGTTAATGGTTGGACTTGATGATCTCAAAGGTCTTTTCCAATGTGGATGATTCTATTCTGTGGACTTCAGCAGACCTAATTTTGGAAGTTCCTTACAACTGCCAAGGGTAATCAGTTGAGCTAATTCTGTGGAAGGAAGGGCAGTTGAGGGAAGGTGAAAATTGCTGGCAGTTTGTTTACTTAGTAAACTGTAAGGCTGAGGATTACATATGTCATCTAGCAGTAAGGAAGACGACTAATAAAAAAGAAAGGAAATTTGATACTAGAAGGTAAATGTTTATATGAGAATGAGGGGGGTATGGAAGGTTCAATGTAACTCTTGCAGATACTGGAAGTTTCAAGCAATAATATTCACAGAATTAAACAAAAAGAAACACGAGGTTTTAAAGTAACATTTATTAGAGCTTAAAATAACTCATAGCAAAGGTTTGAAGAACGATAGTAATATAAGTCAGTAAAACAGAATTACTTTGAAATATATTGTGAATGAACCAATTTTACAGGTTTGCTTATTCTGCTTGTGGGAGCTTTGGCATCTTCTGAATGGTCTAAGTCTCTGGCCAAATTTACTTTCAGTGAATCAAGTGTGATTCTTTCGATGCAGAAGCTGCTTGTTTCTGTATAAAGGGATACCAGTTAACTTAGTGTGTGATACTTCATATGCAATATCCTCTAGATCAAATAGCCTGATACTCAGCTGGGCTTCTGGTTCCTTTGTTTACAGCCATTCAGCTATGAAAAATCTATACTGGAGCATATACAGCTGCACTTGAAAAGGCACTTGAATAGCTGCATAGCTAATTAACTGATCTAATGATGCGGGTATATTTTGTACATACAAATAAGGAGGTGGTGAAAATGTGACCTTAAATGTAATTTATTTTTGTCACTGTTTCGATAATTAAAAAAAGCTGTTAGTCATTGCTTATTGAAAGTGTTGGGCTGAGTTCCTTTGTTGTCCACGTTTTCCCTGTGTGGCAAGAGTAGCTGCCCAGCCCTGATGCTCTGGGGCACACAGCGCTGAGGATGGGGAGCAGATGACATCAGTGTGCTGAGCAGGCAGTGAGAAGGCAGGGGGAACCTCAACTTCTCAACCAAGCACCGAAGAAAAAAGTTGGCCAGCTGAAAAGGTGATCTAAGCATCGCTTCAAAACTCAATTTCAAGGCCTGAGGACGAGATCACAATAGATTTGGAAGCAGGATGTAGACAAATAAATGACAGATTGCGATTTTCAAAACTCAGCTTCAGTAATCCATATTCTGTCAGCTTTTGACTTTGCAGCTTAGAAGTGATGGCTGGAAATAGCTGGGATGAAGTTCTGTGGTGGATAACAATTACAGGTCAGTTTTTTAGGAGGTGTGCCCATGTGCTAGGTTATTTGTATATGCTGTACAGCGTACGTCTAGTTATGCATGTGTCTGTGGAAGAGAAAATGGACCTGGCAATGAGGAGCTGGAACTGATGCATGGTGAAATGATACTGTGACACATTAATTTGGGGTGAAAAGGTCCATAAAAAGAGGAAAAGTAAGTTGCTATAGTGGAGAAAAACTTGAAGAGAGATTAAAGAAACCACTTAAAAGAAGAGATTTGTCAGATTATGAGAAGTAAGAAAAGATACCCTGAGTGACTCCTTTGCCTTTTCATTGCTAGGAAGGTAGCAGAAAGGAGGCTAATAGATAAAGTGTTTTACTTGTGCTCTAGTCAAAGTGGAGCTCAAGATTTGGTTGAGGGGAGCAGGCACTGAACACTGGCAGGGGTGTAAGAGCTGGTTCCCGTAAGGGAGGTGCTCAGCAGTGACTATGACACATCCAGAAGAACTGGGAATGAAAATGTCTGTAATATCTACAAACTTCCTCCCTGCTGCCTGTCTGGGACAGCTTGGCTGGGGGTAGTGGAGCTTTCACTGCTCCTGACTTTTGGGTGGAAATAAAGGTGTTTAGGAGCATGAGATGGGGTGGCAGTGAAGATACCGTATTGTCTGTTCTCTCAACTTGTTCCCAGCTCAGAATCATAGAATCACAGATTTGTTAAGGTTGGAAATGACCTTCAAGATCATCTGCTAAACATCATCATGACTGATAACCCTTGTCCTGAAGTGCCACGTCTGGATGTTTTCTGAACCCCTCCAGGGCTGGTGACCCCACCCCCTCCCTGGGCAGCCTGTTCCAAGGCCTCACCACTCTCAGGAAAGACATTTTTCCTAATACCCAACCTAACCCTGCCCTGGTGCAACTTCAGCCCATTTCCTCTTATCCCATCACTAGTTACCTGGGAATAACTTGCCCCTGCGATTTTAGACTTGAGTGTTCAGAAAGGATCCTTTGTAGGCATTTCTAATTATTTGCTTTCTCCTTTTCCTCTCATTTGATGGAACCACACAGTATCCAGTAGAGCTGCTGGAGCAGCGAAGTGCTGGTTCTGTGCGCACAAAATAACCATCAGTCTGAAAATCTTAACAGGTTTGCATGCAAAAAGAGCGAGGACGTTCTCCGCTGTTCTGCATCCAGAATTAAAACGAGCCTTCTTAATTTAGGTGAAAGTAGGCTGTCCATACTCCAAGACTGCATCTACAGTTTGGGCATCTTTATTTATAACATTTATATATTTATATAATTTGTATTTATAACATTTTACGACAGTGACAAACACACAGTGTTTCAGAGGCACTCTGAAATAGCTACCGGTTACTGTTCATAGGGTGCCTGTGCATACATGATGAAAAGTGGCTTGCTTTACTGTCGTGGACTGGTGAATTCAATGACCCTGATTTTCCTTTCCCTGTAGCAAATTCCCAGTTGTCTGAAGTCGGTGGGAATGCAGAGTGTACATAAAAGGGAGGCAAGAGGCCAAAAGCTTGAGATCGTAGCATATGTGTCCCAGAAAAGCATATCTAGGTGATTAGCTTTACTTGTTTCTTATAGCTGGGCTTTGGTTTTGTGTAAATATAATGGATAGTAGGATTTCTAGGCTTTGAAGGAAACTGGCATTTTTGTGTTGTGATTCCTGGAGAATGCAGTTTTGTTTAAAATCCTTCTCTCTCATTTTGGTGGTCCAGGATCAGGAGGGCTATTTACTGTTTTCAGGTAACAACATTTATCCTGCAGCAGAAGAGGGAACACCAGCCAACACTGCCTGACCCTCTCACTGGCTTCTCTTTTCTCTGAGCGTGTATCTTCAGAGGGACACGAGCACTCTGAGAGGAAAACCACAGCTCATGTTATGCACGGACTGTCAGGTTTCCCATAATGCCATTGTGTGACCAAGGTATCTCCCCTCCAGGAAGGAATTATATGCTCTGCTTTACAACTTAGATATACATTCACAGTTGTAAGTACTTCCAGCTGGTTCCCATCACAAGTACCTTTGTATGAGCAGACACCTGATCGAGCTAGGAACATCAGAAAATTGCATGCCCAGGCTGGTTGCACACAGAGCCAGGGATCACATTTATCTTGAGAATTAAGGAGTTACGGTGCGTAACATAGGGTAGGGGGGCTCTACAGAGTGACTTGGACAGGCTGGATCGATGGGCCGAGGTCGATTGTATGAGCTCCAACAAGGCCAAGTGCTGGGTCCTGCACTTTGGCCACAACAACCCTGTGCAATGCTCCGGGCTTGGGGAGGAGTGGCTGGAGAGCTGCTTGGCAGAGAGGGACCTGGGGGTATTGATCAACACCCAGCTGAACATGAGCCAGCGGTGTGCCCAGGTGGCCAAGAAGGCCAGTGGCATCCTGGCCTGGATCACAAATAGTGTGGCCAGCAGGACCAGGGAGGTGATTGTCCCTCTGTACTGGGCACTGGTGAGGGCACAGCTTGAGCACTGTGTTCAGTTTTTGGCACCTCAACACAAGAAAGACACGGAGGTGCTGGAGCAGGTCCAGAGAAGAGCAACTAAGCTGGTGAAGGGTCTGGAGAACAAGTCTTATGAGGAGCAGCTGGGGGAACTGGGACTATTTAGTCTGAGGAAAAGGAGGGTGAGAGGAGACCTTGCTTTCTACAGCTCCCTGACAGGAGGTTGTAGAGAGGCAGGGGTTGGTCTCTTCTCACAAGTAACAGAACAAGAGGGAATGGCCTCAAGCTGCACCAGGGAAGGTTTAGACTGGACATTAGGAAAAATTATTTCCCAAAAAGGGTTGTCAGGCAGTGGGACAGGCTGCCCAGGGAGGTGGCTGAGTCACCATCCCTGGAAGTGTTTAAAAGCCGTCTAGATGTGGTGCTTGGGGATATGGCTTAGTGGTGGACGTGGTGGAGCAGGATTAGTGGTTGGACTTGATGATCTCAAAGGTCTTTTCCAGCCTGAATGATTCTATCATTCTATGGAACAGTGGAACATGTTCAGCTTGGATAAAACAGCATGCATGTAGTAATAAATATAGCAGCCTAATGTGAATGTTATGGAAAGCTCCTTCCATGACAGTGCTTAACTTCAGTTATGGAAAGTTTCAGATCTACATGCACCACGACATGGTAGAAATCAATTGGGTTTTTTTTTTAACGGCACTTCTGCTGTTTCAGGATGTATCTTATCTCCATGGAGAGATCAGTTGATCCGCAGTGCTGACTTTTGATGTAAGAGTGCCGTACTCTAAAGAGTTATGAATATGGAGGGTCTTTTGTTGCTGCCAGGAAATCAAAAATAAATCCCCAAAGGCTCTGTGCGTAGAGATTTTCAAAGGACCTGCAGGACCCTGATTACCAAGGACAGTTTTGGTTGCCCAAAGATGGACATCCAGTGCTCTTTGAGATGTCCATCTTGCACATCTGCCTTGGCAGCCAGCTGTTGCCCCTGCCCCGCGGTGTGTTGGGCTGTGCTGCTGCCTCTGCCCGGGCAAGGTCCAGCTGGAAGCCAGCGAGAACTGGTGGTTGATACCACCCTTGGTGCCTCCTGGCCCTGCGCTCCTGAGGGCTGTGCTTGGAGACCCAACGGGCATCTCATGTCTGGTCAGGAGAATATATATACGTGTGTATACACACACACGTATGTATGTATGGGATATTTAGGGGGGGAAAGCACAAAATTTTATAGGGGAATATTTAGATCTATGTATTTAAGTATGGACTTAATACCAGTTATGCATTTACTTGCTGATGATCTCCTTAGGAGATACAGCAGAGTAGGGGCCCCATTCTGAGAGGGGCAGAGAGCTTCTTACAAGCTGCTTGAAAGTTGCTAACTTAGGTGACAAGTGCGGGGATTCAGTGTTGGTTTGGATTAGACTGTAAAATAACCAAGTACCTGCTTTATACCATATTTGTCTCTATTCAAAGCCTTTTATCCCTCACTCCTCCTCCCTTCACAGTGTTTCAGGAAATTACATATTCCTTTTTGATTTATTACTTGTTGTAAGCGTAAAACCACCAAGTGATTTTAGTTCATTATCATATTTTATCTGACAACAGTACAGTTTACATTTTTTAGTGGACCACAAGCGGTTTAGAGAAGTGCTTTCTCTCTCCTGCTCCCTTTCTATAAACCCATCTGTGTCTGCTCGTGTCTCGGGTTTATCCCACACTTTGCTTCCCTTGTAGAGCATGGAGCTGCCCTTTCCAGGCACAAAATATCCCTGTAGTGACCACAGACACACAGAAATTTATCTTATGAACTGGACTCACCGTCTAGCACTGGTAGGCTCTTTCCTGCTGACCAGTTCTGTCCAGCAAGCCTTCCCAGGGGTCCCCCCCCTCCTCCAGGCCCTCAAAAGCTTGACGATTGACCTCTCTAGGAGCCAGCTTCTGTAGCTCTTTCAGTTCCTGTTGACTCAGTGGCTGCTAGGGCTTGTGGAGTGCAATGATATGCTTTAGCACAGGGTTTCTGAGGCCAAACGGGGCTGCAAGTTCCTGTCAGGCTATAGAAGTGTTTAGCAGCCAAATGCTTATTTCAGGTAGCTGCATGGGATTGAGTTGGAGAGCAGATTTTCTTGCTGGGAAGGGGACTGACTGAACTGGAGAGCAGCTGCGTGATCACAGCTTAAGATAAATGGTCCTGTGTCCATTGAGTTATTGAGACTGATGAATGCATTAAATGAAATGAGGCCATTTAAAGTGTAAAATAAATAATACAAAAAGAGTTATGCAGTACTAATCGGATTACATGATTTCCCTTCAAGCATCCTCATTAAGTTGCTGTTAGCTACTTATTTACTGATCTTTATTCAGATTTTTAGATGCTGATATCCATGTTTACTTTTTACTTAATGAGCAAGCAAATGGGATATGAATTCATATTTTATGAGCCATTATGTATTGAAAATTTTCAGGAGGGGAGAGAATGAGTTATTTTTGTTCCTATTTCTTCAAGGGTTCTTTTGTGTTAACAGTGGAGATTGGTTGTAGCAAGAATACAATACTAAAATGAAATTTTGTTTAGAAATAATGCCCTAAGATAAGTAAAATTGAGGTAGATAAATCTGGGGTGTTCCGTTGCATTGCACGATGCAGTTATCACAGAGCTGGTGAGTCCATTAACCTTGTGCCTTTCAGTGCTGTCACTGTGGAGGGAGAGGGAAGGGTCTTTCTAGAGACCAGGCTCTGGATTTAGTGGTTGAGACATACTCAATATTTACCGAAGTACAGACTTGAAACTGAGCTGGAGCCAAAGCTTTTTGTTCGTACCTTCCTATCTCATTTGGCCAAACATCGAGCTTTAGTTCACTGGCTATGCTGGTAATAGCCCGTGCTCCAGCAACCACGATGGGATGAGTTAGATCAGCTTATTCAACTGCAGAGCACCTTCTGGGGAGCCTCCTTTGGCACTCAGGGAGCACGGTCTGAAAGAAAAAGAGGTGCAAGATCATTCCCATACTTGGCAGTCTCCAGCTTCTTTAAGAGCCTGTTGGAGCTTCTGGCAGCACAAGTAAATTAGAGCAGCTTTCCTTTGTTGAAAGTGAAATATTCATACATATCCTCTTAGCTGCATAATGAACTGGCTGGCCACTCTGCTGGCCTGTCAAGTAAAGGTGGAATGAAGAAGCAGCAAGCATCCTGGAGTTGCAGAGTGAGAGAAGGGAACTTACAGAAGCTACTTCCTCAAATCTACTGGCCCAGGTCACCATCTTGAGAAGAAGGCTGAGGGGAGACCTTCTCACTCTCTACAGCTCCCTGACAGGAGGCTGTAGAGAGGCAGGGGTTGGTCTCTTCTCACAAGTAACTAGTGACAGAACAAGAG
>WTSP01001376.1:15383-36388 GCA_025331215.1 Actenoides lindsayi | reverse complement strand
TGTAGCCCCCTTCAGATACTGGAAGGCCACAATAAGGTCTCCCCAGAGCCTTCTCTTCTCCAGCCTGAACAACCCCAGTTAGCTGATTCTTGGAGAAAGAAAGAAGCACATCTATGATTAGATTCAAAATAATTCTGTGAAATGTATTTGGCTCCTTTATGCAACCGCCTGCCACACGGGCGAGAGGAGAAAAGCAAATCCTGACCTTGATGTCTAAACAACAGAAACCACTTTTTGCACGTTGACTCGTATAACAGGCGAGGCGTGAAGACAAAAGCGCAGCGTCCTAAGTAGCGGCAGTGAATGTTTTATCTGGCCAACCAAAAGCAAGAAGAGGCTAAATCCTTAGCGCGCTTGCCGTGCTGACCGCACAGTCTGGTCGTGACAATGATGGTGGCTGGGATCCCAGCTGCACTCCAGCCTCTGCTGCGAAAGCAGCCAGTTCTCAGAATGCTGTTGCTGCCTCTTACCCTTCACTGGCCCTTAGCCAGCCCAAGGAGCTTTTCTCTGTTGTTCCTGTTGCCCCATATAAACTGGCGCTGAAACAATTGGGTTGGGTTTTTTTTTTTCCCAAAGTGAAATCGGAGAGATTTTGCCATTGTTAGTTGTTCTGAAATTTTCACAGTGCAGGAAAGTATCTTGAGGTGACTTGACGTCTGTAAGCCAGCCCTTCTCTGGCTGTTCCAGCTGCCCGCTGTACATGCCTTGCTGCAGTGCCGTGGCCGGATGCTCACAGCGCGGTTGAAGCAGCTCTGCCGTTGCTGCCCCCTGGTTGTTTGAGTATTTAGAGGGTGGCTCAGGACTGTCAGTAGCAAGTCTTTCTCTCCTTCTCTTGGAAATTGTTTTGACTAAATCTACTGAGTTAAGAGTGAGTTGATGATGGGTAAGGAGAGATGCTGCTCTGGGAATGCGTTTGAATGTCTGTGCTCTCCAGTTTTTCCTAGCATCCACTTGCTCGGTGTTCTCATGCAGGCATGAAAATCAAAGGCAACAGGAGAATGTTGCTTATAAATTACAGAGTTACTGCCTCATGGTTACCATCCTGTCATCAATAACATCAGACTATCCTTCACAGCTCCGCTGCTTCTTCTGTCTGTTGTCAGTTTGTGAGGTTTCTACATCCCCTGCTTAAGATTGTTCCCCACTACTGCATCTGTTCTCAGTCCAGGTCTTTTGTGTGGAGTCTGGACAGTCCTGTGCCAATTTCTTCTTTTCTATTTCATATCTGAGCAATTCAGGAAGTTTTGGATGATTCACTAATGGGATTGCATAGTAGCATTTCAAGACCTCCTAGTACTGCTTTGGAGAGACAGCTTTGGAGACCCTGGGCAGAGACCTCTAGAGAACAGGAGGCAGCAATGTGGCAGGTGAAAAAATGTGTTCAGGAGCTCTGTGGATTGTGATGTGGTAAAGGAGGGGCAAGCAGAAGGCACAAATTAAATCCTGGAATTCTGAATAATGTGCATAATTCCTGCTAAATGTGACCCATTGGGTTTTGCATTGTTCAGAAGTAAGAGCAGCAAGGGGGTCGCTTCCAGCTCTGCTTCATTATTGGGTTTAGTCTCTTGTTTCAGAGCTGCTGCCAGGCTGCTGGGCATCCTGTCCACCTCCTGCAGTGAAAACCACTGCAGAGCCTCCAGCTACTCTGGGTCCCAGGTGAGCTCTGGTCCCTGCTCAGACCTGGGCTGCACCCCTCTCTGCAGGAGATGTCACTATCCGGGGTGGCAGGCACTCCAGCACGACAACAAAAGGGTTTCTGCCTTTCATAGATGGGGCCGTTCAGGTGGATATGCCTAATATTGGTTTAATCCAGTTAGTTGGGGTGCCAGAGGCAAGTGAACCTCAGTAGCACACACTTTGTGCTCAAGCACCTGAACCTGCTCGGGTGATGGCTGCAGGCTGGGTTTCCAGCTCCCACGTAATCACTGCTGTTGGTACCTAAGCCTAAGTGACTTTAAATTGGGAATTATCAGCATTTCTGCAATCCCACTTCTGACTGTACTGTAGGTATCCATTTTATGCTCACACTGTTGGCATTTTGTAATAGAAACATGATATTGAAGGGCAAAAGTAATAATAATTTTAAAAAATTGTAATTAAGTTTATTAAGTTGCGAAAATGTAAATTGCCATCTATCCAAAAGATCCATTTTTCTTTCTAGTATCCATTGATGGACAGGGTATAGCTCGAACATCTTGAAAAGGAGTTTCTGAAAAATGATAATACCCTGGTTTTGTTTCCTTTCATTCACTGACTAAACCCTGTGGAACTATCACCGTGACTTCTGACATTACTGCAGCATAAGTTCTTTCCCCAAGTGACTATCAAGCAAAGAGAGTCCTAAAATAATAGGGGAAAAAAACCAATGCCATAGAGAAAAGTTTCTTGGGATTGAGGGAATAGGATTGTTTTTCACCTACAAATGCCCTAATTTTATTTTAACTTTAAAATTCTGTTTTACAGATTGACTCTCCAGTCATGTGTCTGTTTGAGTAGCATTGACCTCCTTATGGACTCAGCAAATGTATCACGAGATGGCATTGCTCACTGGGAATGCAGATCCTGACTTCACCTCTTACTCCTTTAATAACTTGGAAAACTTGTGTGAAGTGCAAAGCAAGAAAGGATTCTTCTACAAGAACGCCAAACTTCTGCACCCTGGGGAAGACTTGTGCTGCTTAGCCCACCTGGATGACCGGACCAGGTTTGTGATCATCAATGTAGGTGGTATTAAATACAAAGTTCCATGGACCACCTTGGAGAACTGCCCCTTGACCAGACTGGGGAAGCTAAAATCGTGCAACAATTACGATGAGATCATGAACATCTGCGACGATTACGATGTTAGCTGCAATGAATTTTTTTTTGACCGTAATCCTAGTGCCTTCAGAACGATCATGACTTTCCTGACCGCTGGGAAGCTGAGGCTTCTCAGGGAGATGTGTGCTCTCTCTTTTCAGGAGGAGCTTGTGTACTGGGGGATAGAAGAGGACCACCTGGAGTGGTGCTGTAAAAAGAGATTGCGGCAGAGAGAGGAGGAGGCAGCAGAGGCCAGGCTGTACGAAGGGGAGATGGTATTTAGTGAAGCTACGCAACGTGCCTTCCAGGACAATAGCCGGTTGAGTTTGTGCATGAGAAAGCTCAGGGACATGGTGGAGAACCCCCACTCAGGGATCCCGGGAAAGATCTTTGCTTGTATTTCAGTCTCTTTCGTTGCCATCACTGCAGTCAGCCTCTGCATCAGCACCATGCCAGATGTCAGAGAAGAAGAAGACCGGGTGAGTGCAGCTTTTCTCGCGCTGAAGCGTGTTTTGCATTGTTGTCTCCTGGGGGAAGGTGAGGGACAAAGGCACATCAGCAATAACACAAGTACTGCATTCAGTATTTGTGATGTGGAGGGCTGGCCCGGGCAGAGCACAGAACGCATTACATCACTTAATACCGAGGGAAAATTGGGCCAAACTCTGCCTTGCCAGCACAGCTTTGCCAGGTCACACCAGCAGGCAGCTTTACCTAACAGACAGTTTTTCCTGACATCTCTAACCAGATGAGAAACTGGCTATTGTGGATACAAAAATCAGCCTTGCTTGACGCTTAGTGTTTTGAAGTTAGCTTAAGAGCTAACAGCTCAGCTTTCCTTAGAGGTACTTGAACATACCCCTTCGAATGAACCCTCAGTACCCCGCTGTAAAAACCACATCTGAAATATTTTGATAAGGTAAAAGGCAGAGAAGCAGAGGCAGCTGTTTAACAGGAGAAACAAAGCAAATGTCCCAATTTTCAGAGGTGCTTGGCATTCTCAAGTGGAAGCTGTGGATGCTTCATGCCCTTGAAAATCAAATCTTACAGATAATTTGTTTATTATTTAGTTCAAGAAATTTCCTAAGGGTTTAGTCCCTTATTTGTGCAAGGTTCCTAGGATTAGCTGTATGTAGCCAATGAGAGACCATCTGAAGATGGATAGAGAAGGACATTGTCATTTTCATTAAATATGTGCTGAAATGCAATCTGAGGAGTTTGGGGGTGGGGGCTTTTCAAAGAGTTCATGGCCTCTTTAGTCCAAGCCTGACACTAAATGTTTGGGCTTATTTTCCAGCCCAATGGTCATTAAATGTGATTGTAAACTTCAGCTACTGACAGTACTTCATACCGTTGAGTTCTGCCTCTCAGCTGAAGGCTCAGCTCTCCTGCAAGTAGAACCCTTCTTGTGTGCCATCATCGGGTGCTGGTGGCTGATGGCTCGCTGCCCCCAGCAGCAGAGAGAGTGCTGGTTACCTGACGGGAGGCATTTACTGTTCCATTGCATTGAAAGTAAAAAGCCTGCTGATGGGTCCAGCAACTCTCGAGACCCCTGTGTTTGGGTAGCTCATGCAGTTAAACCCACCCTTTGCTTGAAAGGTATACTCAGGTGAGACAGCAACTGAGTTGTTTGATTTAGAATCAGACTAATTCAGTAACAGCCAGGAAAAAAAAAGAAAGACAACACATTTGGTATGTTGTTGGTATCTGATGTGTTATAGGATCTTTGGTTTAAGAGGCTTTTTATTATCTAAATTTGAGGGTAGTAATACTGGGTACTAGTTAAAACTATACTGTCCTAATATCTTTTTTAAGAGATGGTTTCCAAAACACATGCCTTTTACTGTAATTAGCCACCAGTGCTGCAGTGTGCTGCAATTTTAAGCACAAGGGATATTCTGCTGTAGAAAACTGAGATGTATTTAGTGTTTAGCTGTTCCTGGGTTTAAGTGAGAGTTCAGTAATTGCTTTTAGAATTACCAGAGATCAGGCATCTTATATTTTTACTAATGATCTGAACATCATAGAGAATCATAATAATAGGCTAATAATATTTGTTGGGTGGAGCACGTTAATAATGAGGGTGGACCAAGTATATGAGCCTGGCTTTCTCGGTAAGCCAGGACCATTAAAAGGAGCACATTTTCATAGCCAAATAAAAAACTGTACAGTAGAGATGAATGCAGACGTGGTCTTGCAAAAGCAGAGTTTGATTCCCAAAACAAGACTCGAAATAGAATTCAGGCTGCAAGCAACTGAATGGAAGTTCCTATTGCAGCGTGAAGTCAGAAGGGTCAACGTGACCCTTGAATATCCAAGCTGGGGGGCAGCGATTAGAAGCTGGAGGATGATTGTGTGCAGCACTGGGGAGACTGACACCAGAATACTGCAGTCAGTTCTCACCCTCGTGGTTTTAAATGGTGCTTTGAAAAATTAGAGAGGCTGAGGAAAATCTGTAAATACTGGACACCTGGAGAAAATGACATACAATCAGAAAGTTGAACATTTCTGTTTATCAAAAAGAGGTGGATGAAGCAAATAAGTGGTTTTTATGGGTGCAGGAGAACTGTATCGTCTAAAAATTTTAAAATGAAGCAGGGAGAGGATGCATGGTTAAAAAATGAATCCTAATCCTAATAAATTCATATGGGAAACTGGGTGCCAATATTTAATACCGTGGTGATTAATTACAGGGACAGACTAGGAAGAGAATTAGTGGATTTTGTACTTTTTTTGATGTTTTCAGTTCAAATCTCAGTGCCTTTCTGGAAGGTAGCCTTCAGCTAAACACACTCCAATCAAAAGTAAATTACTGATTTCAGTTCAAGCTACAAAGGTGAAATGCTGGCAGTAGAGAGGAGATCAGGATAAATGATCTGATGTTGTTCTGTGCCCTTAAATTCTAAAAGCACAGAGGTCCTGCAAATAGCCTTTGTTCTGTCCTTTGGCCAGGGCAAGTCTGTGGATGGAGTGGAAATGGTTCTTTTGTTCCAGACAAAGGTGGTTCTCTAGCACAGGGAGCAGAGAAAGGATAGCTTAGCATAGCTTAGTTCATGCCCAGTGTTCCTTTCCTGCTTTGAATCAATGCAGGTCAGCACTCAGTTGTAATTAGTCGTGCCAGGAGCGGTACAGGGTGACTGATTTTGGTCCTGGGCAAATGGATATAGAAACCAACGCAGATCTTTTCAGCCTCAGTAAGGCTGGGCACAGTCAGGCAGCTGCCCGCATGGAATTGCTCGTAGAGTCAGGGACCAAGGCTGCAGACTCCTTGCCTGTCATCTGTAGGTGGCTTTAGCCAGCCAGTGCAGCTCACCAGAGAACAGGAGCTTATGTGAATTCAAGGTCACCTTCATCATCCGGAGCTGTGTCCCCAGAACCTGCCCTAAAATTCCTACCCAGGGAATGCTTTTTGGTTTGGTTTTGCAGTCTCCTGACAAGCAGAAAATGTACGTGCATCCCTCCTGGCTGAGGAGCAAATAGAGAGTAAGTACTATTTCAAGGACACAGGGTGCTGGATGTGTACACTTCCCAGGCTCCCTGGCTGGCATTACTGCCGTTAGGGTTCCATGGCAGAGCTGCCATCAGTACCCTGGCTGACAAGCAGTGGGCTTTTCCTTGAGCTGGCATTTACCCGAAACCAGAAGCTTTATGTGCCACGTATCTGTCCTGTTACTGCTTCAGGGAAAGAGAGAGAGAGGAAAAAACCCATTGCTGGAGAGCAAGTTTTCATACCCCGATCCTTTAATGTCATCTGAATGGACCAGCTGCTGCACCTTGCGATGTCCTGCAGACCTCATGCAGATGTAAGTGTGGGACCTTAAAAGTTAGAAGCAATATCAAGTGGGTGAGGGGATTAGTTTAGGTGCCTGCCTGTCTCTTTTAAAACACAGAAGAAGAATCACTCATACCTTTTGTTTACTTTATTAGCTGCTCCAGATGTTGTAGGTGACAGTGGCAATCCCTAGTGGTTCAGCAAAGTGGAGGGACCGTGTTCCTGTGTACAAGATGGTCTTCTTCTGAGGAGTGGTCAACCCCACTCCTCTCAAGCACTGCTCTTTTTTGGAAGTGGTATCGTGTATTTCAGATGCTGCATGGTTATCAATGAAGCTAACAGAATCAGATCCCAAACTACTTTTTACTTACCAAACTATGACATATACTTTATCTTGGTTTGTTTTCTTTTCATTCTCATTAAAGTTTTATTTACCGATTAAATTAAAAGAAAAACCATCAGTCCAGTAATGCACATAATAGCTGCTGCTGGAAATCTCGGGAAGGGGACATTTCAAATGTATAAAGAAAACAAATATGTGAAGAGAGTCAGGTTCTTCCATGTAAAGTGACAAAGCAATAATTAATTTTTAATTTCAGAATGTTCAGCATGGGAGATTTCTATGCAAGATCTAGATTTAATGGCGAAAAGCCCCCTCTTAAGACAAAGTGCTGCTGAGACAAAATCATAGGAGTAGCCTTCAGGCACTGAGTTCTTTCAAGACCACCACAAAAATGGTCTCCAAGATATGAAAATAGCCAGAGACATAGAGTATCCTTTAGGCATTTTAGGTATATGATACCTTTAAGTGGGCTTCTCAACTCTAAACGAATGGCAGGCATGGAGTGACTCAAGGAAAGCAGCTAATACATCACCCGGGTCTTAAACCAGTTGGGGATTCGTTACAGCAAAAGCTTTAACAACACAGAAAGAGTTGAATGACCAAAAGACACTGACAGATTCAAGTGAAAGCCAGATGGCCATCATACCATCATACTCTGAATTTTTTTCTTGGTGAAAACAGAAATGTTGACCATTTCTATCTGAAGAAGAAAACTTCTTTCTGGTTTTTTTTTTAGACAGTCTTCCTCATCACAAGAAAACAGGCGGTGAACTCGGAGATTAATATCAGGCGCTTTGTCCCGATTCACAAAAGCATTTGTAGTCCTGAGTCCCACTGAGCTCAGTCGTTTGAATGACCACAGTGTAAACCAGGAGAAGACCAGAGAGTACTTCCTTCTACATGGTGCTTTCTAACGGACTGGGAAAAGCTCTTCTAATTAAAGATGCTGTGATAGGAAGTTACAGTTCAATAACCTTCAGCTGCAGAACTTTACAACAAAGAGAGACGCTCATAGATAATGAAGTTAATAATAGCTGATAAAGAAGCCTGGAACTATTTAACCTTCTAAGCTTAATTTACAGGCTGCTTCAACTTTCATACTGGTGAGGCTGGGGAATAGATAAATTGTGAATGTGCGTTTTAAACAGTCTTGTGACTAAAGATTCCATTTCACAGGTAGTGCAATGAGCAAAAAAAAAAAAAATCAGACACAAGTGGTTTCAGCGAAGGTTGAGAGTGTTTTATATAATGATTCTCCACAGCTTTTCATAGGCAGGCTGTTGATGCAGGGGCTGGGTGGGCTGGGGGGGTCAGCTGAAAGCTGTCTGAAGGGCCAGGCCCGGAGGGCAGTGAGCAGAGGCACAACGTCTAGTTGGAGGCCAGTGACTAGCAGCGTACCCCGTGGGTCCATACTGGGTCGAGTCCTGCTCGACATCTTTGTTAGTGATCTGGATGATGGAGCAGCGTACCCTCAGCAAGTTGGCTGTTGACACAAACTGTGGACGAGTGACAGGTAGGACAGAGAGTTGGGCTGCTGTCCAGAATGACCTCAGCAGGCTGGAGAAGGGGGCTGGCAGAAGCTTCAGGAAGTTCATCGAGGAGCAATGTCCTGCACCTGGCAAGGAACAGCCCCCCACACCAGCTTATGCTGGGGCCACACAACTGGAAAGCAGCTTGGCAGAGAAGGACCATGGGGTGCTGGTGGACACCAAGTTTACTATGAACCAGCAACGTGCCCTTACAGCAGAGAAGGCCATTGATATCCTGGGCTACATTAGGCAACATATTGCCAGCAGACTGAGGGAGGTGCAAAGAGGATGGAGCCAGGCTCTTCTCAGGGGTGTCCAGTGAAAGGACCAGAGGCAGTGGGCACAAACTGGAACATGGGAGGTTGCCTCTGAATGTCAAGAGGCACTTTTTCATTGTGCAGGTGACCGAGTACTGGTGTGGGTTGCCCAGGGTGGCTGATGGCATCTCCATCCTTGGAGATACTCAAAAGCTGTCCGGACACAATCCTGGGCAACTGGATGGCCCTGTTTGAGCAAATGGAAGGGGCTGGACCAGGTGACCTCCAGAGGTCCCATCCAACCTCAGCCATTCTGTGATTCTGTGGTTATAGCTATTGATTTGTTTAGGTTTGTAATCTAAATAGGTAACTAAATAGGAAGAAATACAAGTACTCCCGGCCTCAGTGCATCAGCAATTACCAACATTGTGTTGAATTAATTATATCAACTTGTCTCAAAACTTCTGCATATTGAGGTACTTCTGGGTGGGGAAAACTGTTGTTTTTACATTAAATCATTTGCTTATTTCAGTGAAAAGTAGTGTAAAGGAGTAAAATAGTTGTGGCTGTTGGCGCTTTCCATCCTAAGATGGCACTAGGCTGGAGGCTCTGGCATGAAGCTTTTAGTTCCTGGCGAGCTCGTTTTTAGGACTTTCTCTCTTTCGTGACTGTTCAGCTGGTTTTCTGCAGGTGATCCTGAGGCCGCCTTGATTTGAACTTAGAGCCACGTGTTCATGTGATGCATAGGTGGTTTGTTTTCCTGAATGAACATCTTAATAAACTTGCAGCTCGTGTGTCTCCCCCCTGGTCTGACAGGTCACTGTTTGTAGGGTGTAGGCACTGCGGGTGACTTTTTCTAAACAGAATTTTGGGGCAGTGGACTAACACATTTCCCTGGGGATCACCTGAGAATTTGTTATACCCTTCTTGCAGCTCTGCTGTTTAAATGCAAAAACCACGAGTTGTAACTGTATCGCCAGTTACGGCATCTGAACTGGTCTGCTGATGCATCTGAACTGGTCTGCTGATGCATCTGAACTGGTCTGCTGATGCTCTCATCCTCTACAGTGCTAGTTTGCATGTTGTGTCTGCTCTGGGCAGTTGAGGCCACAGCTGGCTTGAGGCCAGGGAAAGACCAAATGGCTGAGTAACAATTGTCACCTGCCTTTCCTACAACGCTGTGCACAAGGAAGCTCCTGTAGACACACGAGACTCACGTTCACTTTCACGTCCACATGTCCTTGCCTAAGGGGTGTAGGACTCGGCAGCCTTGCAGAGCTGTATTTTAACTAAAAGTAAGGGGGTTCTTATTTTTTGTCTTCCATAAGCTTCAAGTAGGTTTTTCAGCTCAGATGGGACTTAAATCAAACTGGTAACACAGTGTCCAGGTTAACAAGCTTCGAGAGCATCCCTTACCCACAGCTTCAGTCAAAAACAACAACCAAAAGTTTGCTTTGTTTATGTGCTCAGTCTGTCTAATGTCGCTTCATCACCTCTTCTGTGCAGTCCTACACTTAGATCGTGAATGCTTTGGGACAGAATGTCTTAAACACAAGGTCTATGACCATAATCATAATAGAAATGAAAATTACATCTATGCTGCTGTTCAGGTCCATGGACACATTCCTCCTGCCTCAGGCTGTGAGCTGGGTTTCTAAGCAAGGAAATGTTTGCCTTTTCATAAGTGAGACCAACTTACTCCATGCAAGAGACCATTCCTGTATAACAGCCTTAGAGTCCAACACTGAGGAGTAATTGCAGCGTTCTGCAGTGCAAGTCTGAGTCATCGTAGTGTGGTCTCCCAGGTCTTCTCTGGTGGTCAGTGAAATTTGCTGTGCACGTTGCCTTTCACACAGCTCGGGTTTGTCTGAAAGCAGTTGAAAATGATGAAGCTTGACAGCTAAAAGTGATGTTGTTTCCATGGGTCACACAGAGAGCTTAAAGGAGTCAAGGACTTCTGCACTGCTCAATCTAAACCTTAAATGTTGAGTTCTGTGGGGTTTTTGAGTGGTCTGTGTCTTTTGTCTGACTCCCATGGAATCTGCAAATATAAGACTAATGGCAAAATGTTCTTTGCAAATACCAAGAAGTGATGATCATTTTCCTGGGAACTGTGCTTGTCTGTCAACCATCTGAATGATACAGTCCTTCCTGTAAAAGAAATACATGTATTAATCTTTCCTTTGTGGGTCTGAATCTAAAGTTATCCAAATCCATCTGTTAGCATTACCCAGCATAACACGCCCAGCCTGGCTCGGTACCGGTTTGTTGCCCCGCGTTCGGGACTGTTGGATTCACACAGCGGGGTGTTTGGTGCAGCGACTCCTCGGCATTGCTGGCTGAGAGATGGTCCTTCCCCTCCTGCCTTAAGCTGCTCATGAGTAGAAGGTGTTTGAAGGAACGATTGGGTGTTCTTGACGTTGGCTGTGCGGACAAAGCTCTGGATAACAACTAGTTCTGTTTAGTTGTGACTACTTCAGAGGAGCTCTCGCCATTTCTTCTCCTTGGCTTGCTCCTCCTGGGGCTAAAAAAAAAATAATTACTTTGTGCAGTCCTCCCTCCCCTGGAAAGAAAGAAAAATATCCAGCCTTCCTTCTTGCTTGAAGCGATTTGAACTTCAGCAGCCATACCCAGTCGTTCCGTCTTGGCAACTCCTTCAAGAGAAGATAAAGGAAACAGGGTCTCAGTAAGAAAATCTTTCTCTGTTGCATCAGGAGGGTTGGGAGGACTGTTGTATGTCTTTCACTAAGGGGTGCCTTTAGGCTGGGGGGTGGAACAGGTCTGCACAGAGTCCTGCAGTGAGCTTGCAGCCCCTTTGCTCAGTATTCCCCATCGAAAGCAGCTGCCAGCTGAGCTGTTCCTGCCTGGCTCTCACCAGCTGAGCTGTTCCTGCCTGGCTCTCACCAGCTTCACATCTCACTGCAGTGTCTTTTCCCATGTTGCTTTGCCCAAGCAAAGAGAGAAATCCTCATGGGACAAGGTGGGGTGTCCTGGAAGACATTGAGGACAGTAGGTTACAATGCAGACTTTGAGATCCACCTGAGGCTCTCTGCAGTGGCTTAGGCTCAGAAGTCAAAAAATTGAGAGTATATGAGAGTAAGCCACTGTCAGCCTGGGGGTGAGGCAAGAATCAAACAAAATTCCTGTTGACTTGTTAAGAACTTCATGCTGTGCTAATGAACTCTTTCAGTCTACAGGATATCTTCGCATGAATAAATAGCAGGCTTACATCTTCTTTTAAATATTGTATAAATATGCTGCAATATAACATTAGTGATAAATAATTAAACAGATAAAACTGTTCCATAAAAACATGGGTAACTTTGTCACACTGTGAACTGGTTTATGTTTGGTGCAATGTGGCTCACCCAGCAAAATACGCTCTGTATTTAATTTTTCCTTTTAATATTTCCCTGGTCCCACCACCATAGCTCTCTATAGCATTTATTCTCCTAACTTCCAGGTAAATCATCCAGGGAGTCTCTGAAGCAATCTCACAATAATGGTTGCCTGGCCTCCAATCGTGTTTGTAAAATTACTACAGCTACTCAGTATAGCCTGCTCTGTAATACACTCAGGGTACAGCATAAGCTCCTTCACTCCAGATTGCTCCACTGCCTTTTGCAAGCAAGCTGTGGGCTTATTGAGTGCTGTCCTAGTGTTCTGAGAGAGAGAAATCTTTCATTCATTTTTAATAAAAATGCCATCTGGGTATTCCATCCCAGAGCTCTAGGTTGTGTTGCTGTCAGTTCTGGAGGTTTGGAAGGAAAGCAAGCGATCAGATTTATGTTTGGCTAGACCTAGTACAGCTAGGCTGAGGTAATGAGCTGATTCATGTGTACAGCACTTAGAAAGATTGCATTAAATCATTTAACATTATGAATACTTACATTTGCATTGATTAAAATGTGGCGATTGGGATGAAATACAGAAGGTTGGTTTTTTTTAAACTGAGGACTTCTGCAGTGTCCATGGAGACATTTGGGTTTCAGTTAGCAGAGAGGTATACAAAAAAAACAACAAAAAAAAAAAGGTTAAAACATTTTTTGCAATAGGTTTTTAACAAAGGCTTAAGAACCAAAAGAAAACGATAAGGTTGTTGGATTTTCTAAAAGTAAACATGTTATTAGTTCCAAGTAAAACTATGAAAAAGATGGTACTGAGTACAAGCAGCACCATTTTCGGGGACAGCAGCATAATTAATTCCAGTCTAGGTAGAACACCTCTCATTAGCCAGCCTTAGAGTAATTTTTATGAAGTTTATAAAGTTTTCTGGAAAAGTAACTTCTGATGTAGGTACTTTTGTAGGACACTCAAATCAGTGCCACACAGCATCCTTCCTTAATAAAAACAGCATTTAAAAAAAAACTTACCACCTTCATTAAGTGTTTGCAAAATTTTCTCTTTCTCAAAGTAGCAGAAAATGAGAACTCATCATCCAGTGTCTCTGGTGCTGGCCCAGAGCTACTTAAGTGTTTTGTTGGTGATTTGGGAGAAAATATAAAACAATTGCAAACAAAATGTACAGGAATGCCACAGTAGGCAGGGACTGCAAGCACCTGGCACAGTTAGCTGAACTGAGTTGAACATGGGGAGGTAACTGCACGTTCATCATCAGAGTGTAAACCTCTAAGTGTAGAGAGCATGGAGAGCCCAGGACAGAAGGGTTGTTTGGGAAGTGGGGACTCAGAAAGGATTTGGGGTGTTGGGGAACTCCTGGCTGTATATGATTTCCCAGCCGACATGCTTGTTAGGAGGCAAAACAGGCTTGAGATACTGTGTGCAGATTGGTTATCCATTAAACAGGTAAGTTGAGGAAAAAAATTAAAAGAATTAATTAAAATCTGTAAAGTCTGCTTTATAGTGAGACACTAGAAGAGTTTTTAATGCAGTGAACAGCAGAATAAGAGAATGTCTGTGGACAGCAGCAAACAAGATCTGGAACCTGCAGCTAGAAAACCTCATGCTGTAAATAAAGTATTATTACAGTGTGGGTAATTAGCAATGGAAGCTGTTTAGAGATGCTTGAGTGCATCTCATATAGTTTTTAAATACATTTTGTCAGTCCTACATCTCAGCTCAGTTGAAACCGTGCGTGTGATTCACGAGCCACTTGGTGAGATCCTCTGCTCTGCAGGGGCTTAGCTCGAGAGCCCCTTCTGGCCTTACAGGCTGGTGAGCAGTTGCCATCCTGTCCCCAGCTCGCTTGTGCAGGAGGTGCCAGCGAGGATGCTGAGCGGCTGGGGCTTCCTTGGCCCTTGTGTGTAGTCAGACCTGAAGTCATCAGTGAGTTGCAATGAGCGGTGGCAGTTCATAATTGTGATTAAAGGCGAGGGCAGCCAGAAAACCTCAGAAGCCTGGAAGCTTTCTGAAGAGGAGTGAGGTGGCAGGGGTCCAGCACCATGAAGGCAGCATCCCCACCGAGGCATCTTCTCCAGCACTGACTGGGTTTACGGGGGGTGCTGCGAGGGGCTGGGACCTGCAACTAGCAGGTGGTATTAGCCGCACTCGTGGGTCCCTCACATCGGGATGCCTCAGCTGGAAGGGGCTGCTCACCAGGGTATGTGCCAGCCCAGCCTTCTGGCCGTTTGCTGGCAGGGCTGCCCCCCACCCCCACCCTCCTTACTGCCTTTACCTCTGCTACGGATCATTTTTTGAGCCTGGAGACAAACAGGAAATAGAGAGAATAGCGTGAAGGTCCCAGCCATCCAGTACATCCTGAGCTGTGTTGGAAACTTGGCACGCGCTGCGCTGGGTAGGGACGGTGACAGAGCAGAAATTGCAGCACCCTCCTGGCAGGTCCACACCCTGAGTGTCTGCGGGCAGAACCTGTGGGTATTCACTCCCAGTCCACAGCCAGTTGCCTTCATACACAGTAGAAATGCTGGCTAATTTAAGGCAAGCCCTGCAGTTCTTAGCACTGCTATCGCAGAAGACACTGTTACTGGTGCTTGAAGCAGAAGGGGAGAACAGAGAGAGTGCAGGTTTGTCCGTGCAAAACCACCTTGCAAAAATTCATCCACTGTGCAAGAGGAGGAGCAGAGCTCACAGCGTGTTGGTGCAAGGGCACTGCATCAGCAGCCTGCCAGCAACGATACCCACGGGCAACGCGGCAAAGCTGCGCTCGCTCTCAGAGAATAGAGTAAGGGGAAAGAGCCCAGGGGAGAAAACAGGTTTGGAAGCGTGAGAGGAAAAGAGTAAGCTTGACCCCATCCTCCTTTCCTCCATGAGAATAAATAAACACCCACAACTTTTACAGCGGGTTACAGGGTTGCAGGAACCAGTCCAGCTAATGTGGGTCAGTCAAATAGAAGCAGCGATGAGTGGGAGGCAGGAGGAGAAGAAGAGCTTGATTGAGAGAGTGGGGAATTGAAAGAACGGGGAATTGAAAGAACAGGGAATTGAAAAAATGGGGAATTGAAAGACAGGGCTTGAAAGAATGGGAAAATTAGGGGAAATAAGAGGGAAAATACACTTAAAATGCTGTTAAGAATCAGTTGTTCTTTTTAGTACAATTACTAAGTGAGAGAGAGAACAAGATGGAGATTCTGTTTTAGTGGGAGACGAGAAGCTTTAGCCAAAAGAGAAGAAAGGGGACGATGTGTTTTGAAAGAGTTGTAGACACCCTATTTCTGCCTGTAGCTGTGAACCATGTGGCAATGCATCATCAGTTCCCCCAGCTGTGGGGTAGCTGGGAGAGCACTGGGAACGGCCCTGCTTTGTAACACAGCCCTGGCTCTCTTGGGCTCTTCCTTTCAGAGGAAGGTGCTGGGGCTGGGTGTTGCCATTGAGTGCCCCTGGTGAGGACCCAGCCCCACGCTGTTTCTGCAGGGATTGATGCTGCCACGTAGGGGGATAACCCCTAGCAGGGCTGTGCCACTCCCAAGTGCCAGTGCTCAAGTTTTTCCCAAGCGAGGACTGAGTCTATCTTGTTTTCAGAGCGCTGGGGTAGAAAATACAAGCTAGGATTGTTCTCCAGAAACCCAGAGGTTTGCTGATTTGCAGGGTAACTGGGCTTCTTCACATAGAAGCTCAGGATCAAGCATTTGCCTAGCATCACAGAGAATGGATTTTTTTTACAAAGACGTTGTCGTTTCCAAGCCTTGGGGGATGTGATGCTTCTATCAGAGCTAGACAAGAGAATGGGCTGAGAAGGAAGATTTCTGGTTCATGTGAAGTCCGGGGGAGAGGGGGACACTTGTCAGCAAGTAGGCTTCTGGTGCCGTTTTATTCTCTTGGGGTTTTTTCACTGTCAGTGAAAAAGTAGGCCAGGACCAAGAATAACGTTCTGGAAATAGAAAATTCCAAGGTAATTTTTTACTGAGAAACACTCAGAACATTGGTATTTCTAAAGTGCAGCTGTTCTTCGGGGGGCACCGTTGCTTGGTGCAGGAATCCCCCTTCGTGTCTCGGCGTTCCTGCCCGCGGCAGTGACCCTGGTGAGCGAATCCCCTGCACTGAGCAGCCCCTGGGGACGCTCCCGGATGGATGTCACCCCCCGAGGGGTCTGCTGCAGGGCAGAGGAGCTAGAGCAAGCCTGTGGAGTCCTGCCTTGAATGCCGTGAGACTTGATGAGTTTCAGATATACTATCCTTGTGCTCGTGGACCTGTTTCTTATTCTATAGCTGTTTGTCTTCAGGCAATTTCCAGGTTGCGCTGAGAGGCTGTCAGATTGCCAGAGCAGACCCCAGGTACAAACCCAGTGTTTTGACTCAGAATATTTGTTCAAACAAATGGCTACACCCCTGTTCTTGCACAGGTAGTGATTCTCTAAGTAGTGTTACTAGGCTACATGTGTTTTACACACATGCACAGATGAAAGCTGTGGTATCATAAGCCAGGTAGGGATCTCGGACACCCAGAAGCCCAGCTCCAGCAGCATCAAGCATATAATTACCTTTGCTAGTTGAACATTATGGGCAGGTAGGACTTGGAGGGGTCCTCTGAGGTGAGTTCAGCCCCTTGTTGTCATGAGAATCACATCACAGCATCATTTCTAGAAACTGAGGAGCTTCAACTTAAAAGTTCTCTGGTCATCCCTGTTCTTGCAGGGGGGCTTTTTTGAAACCTCATGTGTCTTCTAGACAACTGAAAGCTGGTTTAGCTCTTTCTTCTCCTGCCATCACCATCCTTTCAATTAGTGAGGGGTTCTCTTTGCAAACAGCTGGTGCAAACTGAGCATGTTAGGTCTTTCTCCTTCCCACTCCTACCTTACCTGTTGATTGCCACTGCTTATCTGATGGTATCGTCCTTCCCAGCCACTCCCAAAGTCAACTGCTGTAGCAGAACCAAGTAGTGAGTTATCCTGTTTGACTTGGCACTGAAGAGGATTAAGGAACGGTCATGTGTCCCATTCTGTGGGCTGAGTGGCAGAGTGTAACCAGGCAGATAGTAGATGGAGATAGCAGTACGTTCAACAGGTCCAGATAGGCCTGAATGAGAACATTTGACCATGCTATTAAGCAGTGTTTCTATTCATCCCCTTGGTATATTTGTAGACAGGAAACATGTCTCTTTTCCGCCTTCATTAGATGATGGAAAACAAATGAAATGAATTTAAGATAGGTTTTCCATTTCACTACCTATCCAGGTAACCTTGGGTTACTCTCCCGACTCATTCCACTTTGAATCATCCTTGTTGAGCTGGGTGGTTCTTGAAGAAATCAAATCCTTCACTTACATGTTGAGACATATTAGATCAATAAGCTCCAAATACAAGTGCTGGTTGCTTTGTGTGTGTGTGTGTGTGTGTGTGTGTGTGTGTGTGTGTGTGTGTGTAAAGCAAGAAGTCTTGTGGTAAGCAAGAAGGATTTGGTGCCAAGGCTTGGTTCAAGGGTGAAAACCCCCAGGTTTTGAGGAGCTGTGTACACTCATTGTAGTGAGGCAGATTACAACCAGGAGAAACCCAAAGAAATACAAAGTGAAGGGAATGTTTGCCCACGAGGAGGTCACTAGGCAGTGAGAATGGAGCAGAGTCTGAAGAAGTAACCTTAAAGAAAATGTTACCCAGGGTACATCACCCCTCCCTAAGTTACAGTACGGCCCCTCTCCTGGCGTGTGGTCTGGTCAGACTGGGGGACAGTGGCAGCTGGCTGCTGGAGCACGTACCGTTCCCTCAAGCTGCTCCCAGCCACAGTCACCAAGTCTGAGGCGTTTCAAGATGTTGGATGTCTTTACAACCCTCCCAGCCTCTGCGGGTGAGGTGCTGTGCTGTTCCCCCTAGGCAGCTGCTGGTGTTCCGTTTCATAGGCATTTATCGACCGGTTTGTTATTTACAGGTTTCTTGCAGATGTTAGGTTTTGGTTGCTTTCCATAACTCACAGCCAGACAACAAATACTGTTGCTTTTGGAGAAGCGTGTGCTAAACGTGGATGCAGGTGTGAGAAAAGCTGGTTGGCAAGAAGATGCTAAGGAAAGGGGATTTGGGGCACGTGTAGCACTACTTACCTGCTTTCCATTCTTCCCAGCAATTCTGCTGGGGCAAAAAGAAGCAGGACAGTGGAGTGAAGAATATATTTACACGTGGTAGGGACAGTAAGTGAAGGAGGCAGGGAAATGGAGGGCAGCCTGAGGATCACAACAACAGTCTTGCCTGGTAGATAGGTGATCAAATCCCCCGTGTCCGTGTCTTTCTCCACAGCTCAGATGTGTATGCCAAATCCACACAGTCAGAGCACAGCTGTTAAGACATCTGCGATACTTGCAGGGAAAAACGTGACAGTTAAATGAGTCTCAAGGCTCAATATTTGTGGCTTAAAACCCCAAGTCCTACCTACAGGATCTAATTTTAGCCGTTTAGGGCCGCGCTGGCCCAAAGCAGCAGGCTGCTTCTGGATGGGGCAGAGGAACTGAAGGAAACGCAACTGGTTCCCTCTGCAAGCTCCTGGATCATCTGTGTCTCCTGCCCATTTAGTCTGCAGGGGTGGTCATAGGCTACCAGAGTGCACGGGTGAACTCCTCACGCACGTGGTCCTCTCTTCCCTCCCAGACCCTTTCCTGAGCTTTCCACGAAGACAGCCGTTTGGATCTGTAGCTGCATGGTGGAGGGGCAGCCTGAGACAGAACCCCAAGGCAGGTAGCTGTGTTTCAGCAACCCCTTGGCTGCAGCCGAATAGCACAGCATGTACATTCACCAGCTGCTTAGACTCTGCCTGTGGAATTTAGCACACCCCGAAGTCACCTTCTAGCAGCTGCCGTAGTCTCTTGGCATCTCCCGTGTTCCTGTTGATGTTCCGTGTTTATTTGCAGCTTCGCTGGCAGAAGAAAGGTGACAAGCTGAGAGGTTTTCAAAAGTGGTCATTTGGGGCCGTGCTGTCTCGGGATCAAAGGAGATCCAGAGAGACAAGTTGAAAGTGTAGCTCCTGCCCACCTCCTTGACCTTTGTCTTCAACAAAGACAAGCTGTACAGGAGCAATAGAACAAGAGCTATCTCATGTCCATAATAAGACCGCAGGCTGCTCGGGACGGCCCTCCCTGCTGCAGGCAAGCCTCTGGTTACCTTTCCTATCAGCCGGGCTGGAGGAGCATGGACTGAGCTGTGGTTACAGATCAAAGTGTGTACAGCAAGAAGCAGAGGGCTCTCTCATGGCCGCTTGGCAATTTTAAAAGCAGAAATTGTTAACTTTGAATTCACGGCCAGCCAGCTCTGAGGACACACCGAGCAGTAGCTGAATCATCTTTGCTTGGAGCACAAGAACTGGAGCAGGCTGGCTGCAGGCTCAGCCTCACCCTGCCTTTAGTGGCAGAGGTACTGACTGACAATCACCGAGTTTATGGGTGGTCAGGAGTGAGGGGAGAGCGCCTGTGCTGAAGGCAGGGTGTGACTCTGCCCTTCCAGCAGCGGGTCACACTGCGAGAGTCATGCAGTCATCCTTACTGTGAAAATTAGCGAGGCACTTCCATCAGAAAAGCACTTTTCATCAGAAAATTGCTTCTCATCGGAAGGTGCTAGCGTGAGCAAAGGCTTTGGGTTTTGCTGGGGAGATGTTTCTGGGAATGGGGCTGCTCTGCTGGAATTGTTCTCGGGGAGATCTTCGTTTGACAGTGACAGTTGGGATGGCGATGGCCGAGCACCCCGTGCTCCAGGAGCTCCTGCAGGTACCCGCTGCCACCCTGCTGGCTTAGGTGGGGGCAGGAGGGTGATCTCTCCTGAACTGGGCAAACGGTCCCGAGTGTTGGGCTGCTGAAGAGTTGGAATTGGGGGGGTTCTGTCCTCTGACTCTTCCTGCAGAAGCTGGTTTGAACAAGTGGCTCAGCCTGACCCCCGGATCTGAGGGGAGCACCCAAAGGTGCTGTGCTGGGAACTCAGTGCTCTGCAGGTCCTGGGCAGACCTTGTGTGGCAGCTTCAGGGACTTCTGTCTGCAGGTCCCTTAACGCTCATCTCTGGTGCTACCTCAGTTACGTCAGAATTTCAAGTTCCACGTTGTTGTTCAAGAAGAGTTTGACCCAACGAGCACAGAGAAACACTTGAAATACACGACCTAGAAGGCTCAAGTAAAAACAGTCAAGTGGAAGAGAACAAAAATACCTGTTTAAAAATGTCGGGATTTTAAGGCGTATGTAAGTGGGTTTGTATGCAATGTCTCTCAGGTTTGGAGGGGGGTTTTCTTACGTATTTTTGTCAGGGAGGGAAATCCTCACTGCAGGGGGGAGGTGGGCAGCACTGAATTGCCTTCCTTTAGAGCACTGCGGAGCTGCTGACCGTACAAAAATGTTCTCTGCAAAACAACACAAGAATTGGGGCAGTTAGAGGTGACCTGACTTTTGACATCTTCTAATCCCATGGGGGGGGGAGATGGCGTCAAAGCCTGCAAAAATCAAGAGGAGAGTCAGGATTTCTTCTCAGGAGAGCAGAGGACAAAGGCAGGGTCAAGAAGGCTCACAAACACACAGCGGAGAATTCTTCTGAGGCGTAGTGCAGGGAAGTACCAGTAAAAAGTACCCTGGAAGCCAAACCAAAACATTTCTGAGAGCTGCCTGCATTTTTTAGACAGACCATACATCTGGGGTTGAACTCCAGTGACACCAGCTTTTCTTTTTGTAGTTTTTCTTTCGCCAAAGGAACCTTTGGCAAAGAAAATGTTTCTCCAGAAGAAATATACTGCAGTTGGCTTTTTGACAGCAGATTTCTGTAAATCCTACTGAAGGAGACTTGCTTTAATTTGACTGCATAGAACTGGTCTCTGAGACCTTTCCTCTTTTCCTTTTCCTTTTCCCTTTCCCTTTCCCTTCTCCTCCTTCTCCTTCTCCTTCTCCTTCTCCTTCTCCTTCTCCTTCTCCTTCTCCTTCTCCTTCTCCTTCTCCT
>WTSP01001375.1:74462-97115 GCA_025331215.1 Actenoides lindsayi | reverse complement strand
ACAGAGAAGAAAGAGACCGATAGAGAAAAAAAGAGACAACAAAAAAAAGAAAAGAGGACAGGAGGGGGGAAAGGGGGGGGGGGGGGGGGGGGGGGGGGGGGGGGGGGGGGCATAACTGAGAACAAAAATTGAATCTACAAAATGTAAATGACAGTTAGAGAAGATAAAGGTAATAAGAAATTATTAGTGGCCAGTAGACCTTAAGACAATAAGAAGGCATTACCAATGTACTAGGAACAAAAGAACAACTAAATCAAGTATAGATTTCAGTTTTGCAGAAAAAACCCCCAGAACAGATGCAATGGCTGGAAATCAAAGCTTGAAAAATTCAATCACTAAAGATGCCGTGAGGGTGATTACACATAGGAATAAATTCCCAGTGTAGGTAGGTGGTAAGCTTGCCATTACTAGGCATTTAATCCAATTGGATACCCTTTAATCTGACTCTGGGAACAGGCTTGTGAGTATCTCTGTAGATGGCTGCAGAGGTCATTTCTTCTGTGCTATCTGTACATCTGTGAATTTATATTTGTTCTGTCACTCTGTTCTTTTATAAACTGTTGAGGAGAACAGAGAGCTCTCATTGCCCTCAACATGTTCCACATGCGCAGCTCTATGTTAAAACAATGACTAAAAAAACCATCTCTTGCTCCAGGGCTACAGCTGGCAGCCTGCAGAGAGGCTGATTCCCTAGGTTAATTCTGGATTTTTTAATTTCATTTTTCTCTGAAGCCTTCGGGACAGGCATGGCTGGTTATAAAACCTTGGCGATATGGGGCAGTTCTCTGCAGTGGAGTCCTCTCTTTTAGATAGATGCTATCTTCCAGCTGGCTGGGGGATCAGACAGTTTCCTCCCTAAGTCAGGATAGCAAGGACTTTGATATCTTTTTACTATTCTCTTCATTATGACATCTAGGCGTATCTGAGATTGTAATTATGATCATTTGGGCATATCTCATATAATCAACTCAGTATCATTACCGCAGCCTGGGGCAGAGACATCACAGTCTTTTTTGGCATTCATATTAGCTTAATTTCTTCAAGACTGATTTTTTTTTCCCCTTTCCATTTTTTGCATAACCCAACTCACTGGGGGAAGCAGTGGTAAACAGGTGAAGAAGCGTAATGTCACATACAAGACAGCAGGTTGCCTGTTCTGATTTAAATTCTACTGATTTTATAAAGATCCTGCCAGCTGAATTTTGCTACAGTAAGAGTTATAGGTGACAAATACCATTTATTTTTTCTACAACAGATACATACCAGTTGTGATGCTCGACAGACTCACAGAGCTGCCACGCAGGCTGCTCGAGTGCTGCTTTGCCAGCTGCATGCAGCAGCTAACAAAGGGTTTGTTGTGCTGGCAGCGGTGTTGCCTCCGAGTCCGGCTTCTCTTCTGCAGGCCTCCTCGCCTTTTGTCTGGAAAAACCTGCCCCTCCAAAGCAAAAATAGAAACCTTACTAATATCGCAGTACCAGAGGGAGAGGATGCAACAGCTTTTCTTATTGTTTTAGTTCTGTAGAATTGCAAATGGCAGTGAGTGGAAAGAGGAATTATCCAGGAGTTACTGGAAGCCTGGCTACTATCATCATCTCCTAAGAGGCAAATGGGTCTGCCAGGGTTCTGTCTGGTGGCCGTGCTGACAGGTGGCTCTGGTCGGACGCAATTTGGTACACACATGTGAAAGTACTCGTGTGCTTCATGATGGTCCTCCCGAGGATCACCAGACACCTATTATCATCTCATGAAATTGTGAAAACAGACTTGCTGTTTCATCAACATCAGGGTGTTTTCTTCTTAAGCACGTGAAGAAAGGGCAGCTTCTGTCTTACGTAAGCCCTCGGGTATTCTTTGTGTGGATCCAATGGAGGGACTCGTTTTCACTTGCTACTTGTGTGCAAGCGGAACTGGCACTTGCTTACGTAAATAATCGTGTTGAATTTTTCCATAAGTCACCCTACATATCATCTGTCATATGGTTTATCATAATATCATTAGTTTGCATCTCAGATAACATTGGCTTATGATATATATATGTTTAATCATGGGCTTATCCTGTACCTATCATCTAACAGGTGACTGAATACCTATCTGTAGCAATTTGTGCTTGTACAGAGGTTTGTACACAGGAGCTGCAGGCAAAGACAGGTCCACTTGGAACATTGGAGACAGATGGATTGAGAGAGATAAAGGGAAAAATCCAACAGATCCAGATAATTCCTTGAATGGCAGGGATAATGAGGACGGGTTTGCTCTGGCTTTGTATCTCTTGAGGTGCGGTGCACTCATGTTTGTCACACTGAAGTGTCATCTATCGTGGTACCTTCCAATCGTTCCATGTCCTCGTAGTGAGATACCTCACTTTTCCTTAGCTCCTCTGCCACCGTGTTGCACTTAGTTTTTTCCATGGCTTTTAGCTACCATTACTTGGCCTAATGACTGGGAATGGCCCAGCAGATGCTGTTCTGGAGATGCATGCATACGAGGTGGTTGACCTATACATGTCCAGCATGGTCAGCAGCCACCACCAGCTAGCTGAACCTAATCAACTGCCCTTCTTCTTTGCTGGCAACAAAATTAATGACTTTCAGAGCTGCCTTCCATGATGTACTGAATATTGTGCACCTCTGTTGTAAGATTCTACTATTTTAAAAATTACTACACCGTTCAGTCTGGTTGAAGCTGAACAGACATGACAGAGAGATGGTGTGCTGCACGCAATCTTCATTTCCTCAGGAAGCCAAGATAGCAAAAAAACCTAAAACCTTCCTAGGAAAATTTTCAGCCAATGTTTGAGAAGTTTTCCATTAATTATCAAAATCAAGAAGCAGAGTGTTCTAACACAGTGTTGTTTCAAACCCTCAGAATCGATCTCGCAATAATAGACCTGCTGAAAAATATACATAAAACGTATCAGACTCATGACTCTCCTTTTTAGCTTCTGCATCCGGCCTTGTCATAACAGCCTACAACCATAAAATTCACCTTCCTTTACTCAAACTCACAGGATACACAGAATTTAGAAGGAGCGTTATATTCCTAAGGTGTCAGAGAAACTGTCTTCAAGGTTGTTTATTCAGAGTGAGTAAATTGAACTAGGTCAGCCTGAATTAGGGTGATGTTCTTCAGAGTGCCCATATTCCTGGTGCTCATGGGGCTCAGTGTCTCTGGAGGACTGCTACTCTGCAAGGTCTCCCACCAACCCTTCCTGCTGGCCTTTGTTGCTCACAGAGCTTTTGCCCTGTGATAGCCATATCTACATACGCTTTGCAGGGCAGTTTTGGATTAAATGATGCAAAAAGATGAAGTGTGATGCATTTCTTGTATCACTATTTCTGTTGCTGTAAAGACAGTGTTTTAAAGGCTCTAAAGTTTCTGGACATGGATTTTTGATTTGTTCTATACACTTGACATCTACTGTCTGAAGGCCAGTCAGGAACTACAGCTTTAACAAGTCATCCCTTGTATTTTGTGTTAATCTAGGCCTTCCTGCACTTTACTTGGTTGTTGTAAATGCAGTTTATATTTTATACAGAATGTGGTTTGTCCTTCCTGTGAGTAGGAAATGTTAAAAGAAAGCATTCGGTCGTAGTTTATGCATCCTGTGATGCAGACTGGGGTTTTTAAAAGAACCCAGAAGAATTAGGCATTCAGATTTCATTAAAATGCTGTGGAAGTGAAGCATATAAACTCGATTAAAAAGCTCAGCCATTATCTGTAACTCTTGTTTTTTCTCCAAATTAATTTGTGCATAAGCTTGCTTAGGGGAGAGAAGTGGATGGGGCAGGTTTTGCACACCTTGCCTTCTTGTTATTGCTGAGGTTCAACCCTGCCTTAGAGCTTGGGCACCCTGTGGCACTCTCACCTCTTCCATTTTTAACTGCAGCTTCATGTACCCATGTAACTACTGATTTCATAGTTAAGACCTTATTTTCATAGCCACAGAAATGAATGTAAGTATCTGACCAATAAAACTGTTGATATAAAGAATAGTTTGGTGAATATGATGTTGAAAATATATTATCCATATATATATTACATTCTGGGAAAGATTTGTACGTTTTCACACTCTAAAATGTTCAGGGAGACAAAACTGAATAAAAGTCAGTACAGAAAATAAAATTGTACTGCAGAATGTAAAAGAATTTGCTTTTAAATACAATGGAACGTGACTAAAGGTTACATGTAATATACTGTCAGATGTCTAGCAGAATACAAAATCTTCCTCTATATGCAAGAATCAGTAGAGTACAACATAATAAATATAATGAAGAACAAGATGAGAGATCAATTGGATACACTGACAGATGAAGAAGAGTAAGCAGGGAGCAGTTTGTTCAGAAGTCGGAAGGGATTGCTGCAAGCAGTACAGAATGTGCTTGCTGGAGGAAAGAGTTAATAATTGTGCCAGCAATGTTCAGCCCCTATTTATTGCAAGAGAGAATTAATGGCTCTCTTGCCTAGTGCTGAAAATAGAAGCCAAATTTAAGTTGTTTCTTGAAGGCAGATATAATCAGATTGTGCAACTTTTGGCTTTTGGGTCTAAATAATAGGATAAGAATGGCCACACTAAATCAGAACAGGATATGGTCTCTGAACTGTTTCTTAGGGGTGAGAATAGGACAAGCACAGAGTGATACTTTCCCCAGATTCCAGCTGTGCACAATGCACATACTACTTTAACTGTAGATTTAAGAACATTATATATTTATTAGCCCTTGCTGAATCCTTTCTCTATATATTTTTCTAATTATTTACTGAACCCACTTATATTTTTGTTACCACAATAGTTTTGTAACAATAAACTATATAGTGTAGCTATGAATTGTAAGGAAAAAATATTTCTGTTTCATTTAAACTGTTATATTTTGGTGTCTACCAAGTCTTACGATATGAGAAGTCATGAGCAATTGTTCCTTACTTACTATCTATGCTATTCTCACTTTTATATAGTTATTTCCTCATAGTCGCCTCTCTTCCAACTTGAAAAGTACTTTCATCCATCCTCACAGTTATATGCTGCTATTCATCTGTGTTTTCCGGCATATACCATTCCTACTTCTAATAAACCCTTGGACACAGATCAATTAGACCTAGGTGAAGTATTTCAGATGCAGATGCAATCGGGGTTTATACAATGGTGTAATACTTTGTCTTTTGACTTTTCATCCTTACATGATGATTTATAACATTTAGTTTGCATTTCCTTTCTGCCAGCAAGCATTGGACAGATGTTTTCAGAGACGTCTCAACAAGGAGTCTGAGATTCTTCCTAGAGTGACAATAAATACTTTAGTTGTTGTTTATCACTATATATGTGCAGTTAGTTTGTTGTGGTTTTTCTTCCCCACGAGTATTACTTTGCATCTATTGATATTAAATAATGTTTACACTTTTTGTTGCTGAATCGCTGTGTTCAGTATAACAACACCTTTTGAAGTATTGACTGAGTAATATGCATCATCAGCAAACTTTGCCGTCTCATTATTAATTGCCTTTCCCAGACCATTTATGACTATACTGAAGAAAACAAGTGCAGATACCTGATCACTTCTCTCCCATGGTGAAAACAATTTTTTACTTTGCTCCAACACATCATTAATCTACTAAAGAATTTTCATCCTTCTGATAACTTAGTTTCTTTAAGAGCCTTCAAAGAGAGATCTTGTCAAAACACTTTGACTTCTGGAAATCCTAGAACATTATAGCAATCTGCCTTCCCAAACTGGCTGACTTCTTTGAAGAACTATTAATATAACCAATTTCATCAACCAACAGTAAATTGAAAGGCCCAAATTTAGTCAAGTTTTTCTTTCTGCAAATATTACATTATTTGTATGCTAAAAATATCTACAAGCGCTTTCATTATTAGCACCTAGGCTTTTAGCAGTTAGTGACAATTTCAGCAGAAAAGTTATTATTATGCTGCCAGAAAACTCCAGAGTGAGGTGCAGATTTTCATTGACCCCAACTGGAGCATGGTTTCTTTGTGATAGAAGTCTTCTATTTATTTTCTGTAAATGACACA
Organism: Actenoides lindsayi; assembly: GCA_025331215.1. Lineage (NCBI taxonomy): Eukaryota > Metazoa > Chordata > Aves > Coraciiformes > Alcedinidae > Actenoides > Actenoides lindsayi. The sequence goes on along the minus strand of WTSP01001375.1, from coordinate 91,087 downwards.
TCCCTGAAGCAACAGCAAGGGAATGAAAGTTAGGTTTTATCACAGTAGCATTTGCAGAAAAGTGAACTGGTGAAGTCCCTATTCATAATGAAACTTGGGCCAGCCGTGAGTTCCTAAAAATCTTACCTGCAGGTGCTTAATTTTTTTTTTATTTAAAAATTTATATGTGAGCTTTATGAACTTCTGATTAAACTTTTAAAATAAATTAAGGGTGAGAGGATTAGACAGGGAATTGGAAATGAACCATGGTATCTTTTGCCTCTAGCTCAGCATTTTGAAGGCAACCCAAATGAGATGTGACAAAGTGCAGCACAGTCTTTTCTTTTTGCTGACCTGTGTGTAAGAAGAGTTCGGTCTCTGCTAAGTTCTTTGTGTGAGAATGGCCACATCACTATCCCCACTACTGTAATTAGCACTAATTAGCCCTTTGTTGGAATTTAAAATAAATAGGCCATGATTTAGATATCATAGAGACTAAATTATCCACTTAGATGATCCACCCACACTAGATGAACAGCCTGCTTCCCATAGCCCTCCCCTTTTTCACCATTTGACAGTTACGAAGATATGTTTTAAGTGGCTGATATATCCAGCTCCCATGTTGCACCCTATTTGAAATGTAAGCTATAAAATTCTGTTGAAGGACATTTCCTTAGTGTGAGTCGAATGAAGCTATGTTTTAGTCTGTTTTGGGTCTTTGTTGCTATTGAACAATTCCTTCCTGGCCTCTTTGGAGATGTGAAGAATTTCAGAGGAATTGCTCATCAGTACCTGTTCAGAGAGATACCGCTACTTCTTCAATCCCCAATCTAAACATCCCAATGCTCTTTCTCAAAAGAATGTAGTTAATCTAGGTTGGCCCTCTTTTATCATGACTGTGATGCCATTTCTACTGCCTTTTGCACTGTCTTGCTGCCAGAATAGATTCAGACCTGTAGGTACTACCGTGTTGTTTCTCCTGGTCTTCTCTTACTTATATAAGACATCATGCACTAATAGATGTCCTGGGAGGGGAAAAGATTTTGAGTTACATTGGATACAGCTTAGAATTGGCATGTTTGCAGTCTGTGCGTGGTGGTCACCACCCTATGCCTTTCTCTTTGCTTGACTCTGAATCTCCAGCTGGTTCTTTTTTTTCCCCAAAATACCTACTGGATTTTCTGTCATTGTTTCCATATGAACTTCTCTTCTGTTTCTTGTAGAGAAGAGGAAAGTTTAGCAGCTGAAGAAGGGCCAGTCCTTCAACCACACTTGTTGCCAGTTGTTGCCAGTTTAACAAAGACTTGTGGTGGGCTGGTAAGCCTGATCCTGCTGCAGATCAGAGCACAAAAACAATGTACAGTGCACATGAGGCTTCTGGTCAAAGTGTGATGGCACAGGAACCTGTCATTGGTCTTCTGGGGTGTTCAATATCCAAATGACCTGTGGTAATGGAAATAATATTATTGATGACCTCGATGTCTCTTGCACTGGATTACTTAAAAAGTGATTAGCGTTGGCACTAGAGCCAGTGACATGTGATGGGCTACCACACTGCTTTAAAAATCCTACATGTTATGCCAGCATCATGGAAGTCTTCAGTCTACAAATGCAGATGCATGCCTTCAAACAACATGAACACTAGATGTTATTCTAGAAGAGAAATGGTATGAATCTACTTTTCCCATATTTTCAACAAATCATTGACTATTTTAGGTCTTTAATCAAAATAACAATTTGGACTTAGTTGTAGAAGAGCAAAAAGCTGCAGTGCAGCCAAAAACTTAAGCTGTCAATATGCAATTCATAAAATAACTAGAATTTCAGCAATCAAGTAGGAGACGTTTCTTGTTTCCCATGTTAGGTCCTCATTTTCTTGTAGAGATAGTTCATATCATCATGATGTGCTCTACAGAGGTGATTAATTTGTGCATTTTGGAGTTCAAAGTCTGCTATCTGTCTTTTCTCTGGTACCTTCCACATAATCTTCCTACATTCATAAGAGAATGATTCTGCCTGCTGTTTGGAAGTGAAACAGCTTCTCATATACACCTTACACATAAAGAGGCTTAGAAGTGTGTCAGGCTATGGCTGAGAAAGCTCCATTACATGCTACCTGAAAATTATCACTGCTTGTTTCAAAATGACCTTGCTCTATGAACAAATAGGGGTGGGTTTTTTTTATGCCAGTCCAACTATTTGACAGCTGCTACCGCTTGGAAACGTGGATATAATTGTATGGGGCTGAAGGTCCCCAATAATGAAGTAGTCCTTCTTCTGTATAGAAGTAACTATGCCAGTATGGCTATGCTAATATTAGCATAAGTGCAATATGCAAACCCAGATGTACTTTTTAAACTATCTCACTATTGTTAAAGGGGGCAGTGTAACATTTATGTGTATATAAAGCCTTAGAGCAGAGAAATGCTTAAGACATTTTCCCTTTTGGGAAAGTCTCTATTATTTTACGAAGACTGTAGCTGCCTTGATAATGTGAAACTTTGCTCAGACTTTATCAGTTCAATTCTGTCTGTATAGCCAGACATGATATTGAGTTACAATGGCTTAACTGGTCACCGCGTGTCAGTGGTGATGAGACTGTGTACAATCTAGTAGCCCATCACCAACACAAGGCAAAAGTCATTACATCAAACAACTCCATTTTGTAGAATTATAGAAAAGTTTGGGTTGGAAGGGACCTTAAAGATCACAGAATCACAGAATGCTAGGGATTGGAAGGGACCTTGAAAGAACATCTAGTCCAATCCCTCTGCCGGAGCAGGATCACCTAGATCAGGTCAGACAGGAATGCATCCAGGTAGCTTTTGAATGCCTCCAGAGAAGGAAATCCCACAACCTCTCTGGGCAGCCCGTTCCAGTGTTCTGTCACCCTCACCATGAAGAAGTTTTTTCTCATATTTATGTGGAAACTCCTATGTTCCAGCTTGCACCCGTTGCCCCTTGTCCTATCATTGGTTGAGACTGAGAAGAGCCCGGCTTCATCCTGGTGTTAGATAGCACCGGTCCCAGTACCAGCCCCTGAGCCATGGTGCTTATCACTCCCTGGTCTCCACCTAGACACAGAGCCATTAACTGCGACTCTTTGAGTGCGGCTGTCCAGCCAATTTTACAGAGGTTTAAAAGATTGCATTTTTTCCTCACGTTTGGGCACAGTCTAAGAATGTGCACACAGTCTGTTACTATGCTCAGTCGAAGACAAAGAAGTTAAGTAGTAGCAAGTTTATCTTGTAAATGGTCTCCAGACTAGACTTTTGAAATAATTTAACTAGATCAATTTTAAATATGTGATTTGGGACTGAAAACATGCAAAACACAAGAAATGTCTCTGTCCTGTATGTTGATTAAATAAGACCCTGAGTGACTGCGTTTGGCTCGCTTCTTTACTGATGGCTGGATATTTTCAGAGGTAGCTTAGAAACCACGATTTCCATTTGAAATGTTTTCAGGTAAACTTAAGCAACTTTTTCCCATTTGTCCCTAGAATTTCCTGTGTGTGCTTGTTTCAAGAAAATTACATGTTTTTTGGACTTCACACAATCTTACGTTCATAGTGAATCTTCTTTTTTATATTTCTCAAACTGTCACAGATTTACTGACATGTAAAGAAGCCCCTTTGGAGAGCCAAACCAAGACATTATGTTTGGGTTTGATTCTGAAAAAAACCTCACTCTTTGTTTCGTGAGTTTTATTAAGAGAGTTAAAAGAATTATTATACAAGTGTTAAATGGATATCTCATCTCTTGATGACAATTCTGCTTATGGCAAGAACATTGCTATAAATTGTAATGCCTGAAAATGTTGCGTGAACTACAAGAAACCAAGATCTGACTGCGCATCGTCAGGTAATGCCTCTGGGGTAATGTGCAGTAGAAAAAGAGGTTTCTGCTCTTTCAGAAATAAAAAAGATTGTGGTTATATTAAAGTTTAGATTCATTTTAGCTGATACTGAAGACCAGTATAATTTGCAAGAGAAATTTGAATGTAGAGATTGCCAGCATTTTTTTCACACTTTTTCATTGTGAAACAGAAACCATTGAATGTAATGAGAAGGAAGTTAAGAAACTCCTCTCAGGGTACCGTGAGATTCTTACATATTGCCACACCCTGTCAGAAAGAAACAGATCTCTTAACTGCAGCTAATCTGGATTTCCTGAAGTACTGTACTATGAGCACTATGAGCCAAATTCTGAAAGACGTTCACAGTTGCTGCTTGGATTGAAAAATTCCTGAGGTCAGAATTCTGTCATCACTTCTGTAGCTTACTAGCAGATTCTTCCTTTCAGTTTTGAGAGCTGTTGATTTTTTTCTTGCTGTAAGAGGAGAGAGTAAAGAAAAGAAAAATAAATAACAGCTCTAAACATTGAGGTATTAGCTATAAAGCTGACTTACGATAGCAGTGGAAATTTCCCTATACTTCAGTCCTTGGGGGGGAGCAGCACTTAGGGGGAAAGAATACATCCATAATTATGCTCATAGCTGTTCGGTCTCTTCTTTAAGCCATGAGCAGAAGTCCCAACACTATTTTAAAATAAGATGGACCTTGAGACTAATTTCTCATTGACCTCTAAATAACCTGTCAGTAGTAACTTCTGGTTTACCTGGATTGGATGAGGACTTACAAGATGGAGGTAGGATGCTTTGCTGGAAATCTGACTCCCTTGAAGTCGGCTTGCCAGTACATTGTCGAAAAGTTTTACTGAGTTGGTTTTTTAATCTGAATGTGGCATTTATTTGCATAATACATTCCTTACTGCAAATTTTAATCCACAGTGACTGCATTGCTTTTTGTAATTGTGCTGTGAATGAAGCAAGCCTAAGAATTATTCTTTGCTATTTTGCTTTTTTCTCTGCGGACATTCCTATTTACAGATAGGGATGGGCCCACCTGCTCACCTTTTGATAAGCAAAGAATATAACAGTTACATTCTATCAGACTTGTCAGAGCCAATCTAAGAGAACTGTTATTTTTAGTCCTACTTACTTTTTGGATAAAAGCTGCTTCAAGGGAAAAAGATCAACATATAACTGAAATGAAGCCCTTCACAATCCCTACTCTGCCATGTAATTCATAAATTAATGGATCATGAAAAGATCTTAAAAGAGTGTTATCCATGCGAAATAATACCTTTGGTATGTGCAGTGCCTATATCCCAGAAAACCTGATGTTGAATTTTCCTATCTAGGAGCCTGGAATACTTTTGAGAAAGGATGAAAGAACCTAAAGTAAGTTTATGTTGCTCAATGCCCAAATATTATAAATGACTAACACAATATGAGCAAAACAGTAAATCTAATCTTTTGCAACATTTATATTTAACAGTATATTTAGCAATCATAAAATCTACTTCTGGGTTTGTTGATATTAGACTTCTGTTTTAGATGCTGCGTGCCATATATCTGAATTACTTAGACCTGTGAGTAAAGCTAATTTTTCTTCCTAGAACCAAGCGTATAATTTCCAAGGTGACAAGCAATCTCCCACAGAAATTGTAGAATAATAGAATCAAGCAAATGCTTGCTATTCAAAATAGGTTTACCACCACAGTATCTGAAAACCTTATCGTGAGGGTAATAAGCAAAGCACGACTACTCATCTGTCTTTTTTTTTTTTTCATCCACTCAAGAGAGGAAGAAATGTGCATATTAGAATAATGTGGGTTTGTTTTGATTGGATTTTTAGTTCCAATAACAGGTATTGTGATATGCAAATGTATATGTAAATGAAGGAATATGCTTTGCATCTGGGATAAAAGCGGCGCAATGCTTTTTTAATTTTTATTAGATCAGGACTGGTACTCAGGAAAGCCCAAAAACTCTTCTTCATAGTGAGTTTTAATTTTACTGTGTATGTAGCCTTCATTGGGCGATTGTTGACCATGGTCTTTTCTATGGAAATTTATTGATCTTGGTCCCAGGCCATGAAATACCTTACAGAGCGAGACTTAGTACATTCATCATTCTGTGGGAAGCTGGGATAGAAATCTGAAAACCAATGGGTTGTGGTTGTGATAGTTTCTCCTACAGAAGAAGTGATCTGCTGCGCCCCTGGCTTGCTGACTCGACAAGGGTCTGCAAGGTCTCTTGCCTGGGGTACATCCTGTAGCTGGGCTGAAGGTGAGTGTTGACATAAACAACCATAGTCAGTCATCATCTGTTGGCATGGCTGGGAGTTTCGGTACTGTTAGAGTCAGGAGAGAGCCGTGCCCATGGAAGTTGCTGCGTGAAAGCTTCCTAGCTCTGAGGAATGCAGGAGTGCTCCCAGAGCATGGACTGGGCTGGCAAATTGCTCCACCACAGACTTTCTGTGCGCTTACGCTTCATCTCATGCAGAAATTGCATTGACTTGAAAAAAGTGAGAATGAATTCTGTTTTAATAGGACCAAAATCGTAAACTCTAAATGAAGGTTTTAAAGACACAGACTTGCGCCATTAAGCTGCTTCTACATTGCCTTTGTTTTCTTGCTAAATTATTTTTAGAATGAGTTTTGGATAGACTTTTTTTTTCCTTTCCTTTTGGGTGATACATATAGAGTGCTATGAGATTACAACTTGGCTGTCCTCTTATCCAAGTGCAATTGGGATCAAAATCAAGGAAGGAACACACACTGCAGTTATTTCATGGTGCAGATGCAGCCCTCCTTCCCTCCCCACAATGAGTGCAACTGTTGTCATTGAACAATGAGGGCAAGCTCCAGGCATCACGGTGCTTGTGGTAGGATTCCTTTAAACGTCATTACTCCTCAAGATGCTACCTCCTACCCTGCTGCTGCATTGACTACCAGTTGGTTTGACCTCTATAGCCCTAGCCTGCTGACAGCTGACTGCAGAAACTGTTTCTGACTTCCTATGTAAAGCATGTTCCATCACAGGTCTTTTAGCTTGATAAGTAGAAGCACCGCAGTTTTGAAGCTTTCATTTCCTTCACCAAGCCTGAAATAATTTGAGTTAGTTGATTTCTAGGACAAAGTTAGATTGTTGTTTGATGAGTTTTAAGAGATGAGCTGTGATGTGTACTCCATCTGAATATGGGGTGGTTATATTTCATGAGTATAAACTTTGCCATGTGATACGGAAACAATGACTTGTGTGCATCTTGTTCCAAGAACTATATTTTCATGACACAGGTGCTGAAAGCACCAGTTGTTGCACTTGGGTTGTGTATCAATCTGCACAGATAAAACCTAAGTGCTCTATTTATTATATGTAGATTTAAAGATCTTATGTTTTGGTATTAGTTGGATGTAACTAGCATCAAGGTGAGTTCTAAAACAGAAAGTCATGTCTGGATGCATATTCTTCATAATTTTTAGTTTTTAATTATTGCCTAACACATTTAATACTATGTCCTTCAATTCTGTAACACTACCTCTTGGAAAATAAATGATTAATTTTCTTACTTCATCCCAAAAGGCAAAAGTAGTTTTTGTCATTCCTTAATTGTACACTTGCATATATAATAGAAAAAAAGTACTGTACTTTTCTGCCTATTCTACACAGTGTCATGCAGAACATAATACACACTCACAAATCTGGAATCCCAATCAAAATACAAGTATCCTGTGTAAAAGCTTCCCAGAGCCACTTGAGGAATTCGCTTCAATAGCAGTATGGCAGACCACTCCAAGCTAACAAGTAATCCAGTAAACTTTCACTTCGAAAACACGCGAAGTTTACCTCCACGACTAGGTCAGTATCTTCTGAAGGAAGGGAAGAGTGTTCTAACTTGCTTTTTTTGAACAGACTGCCACCTCCATCACTTCGATCCTGGAGCTGAGTGGCTCTGTGAAGACATGGTCTAAAATCTAACGATGAACATACTTCCATTTTGTAGGACCTGGCTATACACTTTCAGCAGTTCCTTTTTTTCTGCCACTTGGCCAAAATGCAAGGAAAAAGCAATGGTAGTATCTTGGTGACCCTCCCCACCCATCTCACCAGCTAGCAGTCCTGTTCATATCTACTGCCACATATTGATGATGTTATAGTCAGAATCCTTTTTACAGCTACAGAGTTGTAGGGTTTTATATCCCTATTTGAGGCATTATCATCCCAGATTTCTTGCTAGTGATGCTTTTGCACTTTCAGTACAAGGCTGGGAAATACAAACAAAGCTAGGGCTTTATTTTAGCTCTTGACCATCAGTAATATATATATACACTGAAGTGATTCAGGCAAAATACAGAATTACTGAAGCTTTTGTCAAAACCCCAAATGGAAATGACCAAGGTTTTACACATCCAAGCTTCCCTTGTTTATCAGTTTTTGGTACTTAGTGTACTTGGCGACTCTTGAAAGGACCAGAAAGTGCAAAAACTAAAATCCATGGGGCCTTTTCAGTTTCAGTAATCATCTGCCCAACATTGGAAATCTCAAAATAACCTTTCAACCTGAAAGGAAATGACTAAGAACTTTGTATGAGTTTAAATATACTCTAGTGATGGTATTGTAATTTGGAGGATGGCCAAAGTGATACAGGAGAACAGAAGGCACTGACTGATAGGACTTAAGTTGTATAAATAATGCCTGTTATATGTGCCTGGGTGGTAATAGTGCTTTATGAGCCCACTACAGGAACAGTGGTTAGCTGAGTGGACCAGGAGCCATCTAATAAGGTTGCTGGGGTAAATTAAAGTCAAGAAGTTTCTCACAGTTACCTACTAAACCAATCTAAATAAACTCCTAGCAACAAAACTGTTAACTACAACAGTGAGTTTCAGGTTGACTTGCTAAAGACTTTTCTGGCAAACAAGGTAGCTGCAGAAATCATTTAATGTATCTCCACACCTTGGTGTTTGAACAGAAAAGGACAGGACTCTTGGGGTGGGGCAGTTAGGTTCCCTTTCAAAGAACCTCACAAAAATATTTTAGCCTGACAATATGGACAGAAGTGTCATCCTTACTCCTTACCCCAGTGCAGCAAGCCATGTGTCTCCTCTTTCAGGTGACAGACAGATGTCTGGCAGGCAGATCCCACCGTGTGAAAAAGATGGGAGGTGTTTGCCTTCACTGATTTGTCTGGTCATGAAGCTCAGTTATTACCCACCACTGGGTCCCAGAGCAAAGAGTGAATGCTTTGCCAAGGTTTACTGATCTTCATGCCAACCTCTCTCCAGTGATGCACTGTTAAAAGTGCAAATCGTAAAGCTATTGGAGCAGGGACTATAATATGTAATAGAAATGTGACAATTCACACTTCGTAATTAAACCGACAGATTAAAGAAGGGTTGCTTTTCTAAAATGAAAATGAGGAGTACATTGTGGTAAGGAGGCAATCTGCCTTTTACTAGAAATAAAATATTTGAAACATGAATTCTTGTGTTTGTACTGAATAGGATCCTATCCAGTGCTTATGACATGATATGCAAATGTTGGATGGAAATGATTAACGTTTATTGTATGCCACGTAATGTAATGATCATCTAACAAGTCTTAACTTTGTTGTGATTTAAAGGTATATCATATCTTGCAAGATATGATATGGAAATAACAAATTTTGTGAACATTGGGTATGTGCATATATGTTATCTTAAGGCTTACAACTTATGAGGAGCTCTTTATCTCAGGATTACTTTAACATATTAATTTTTTTGAATGCTCTTTAATAAAATTGATACTTCCAAAGAATTTAACTTAGAAAATAGAATTTTCTAAAACAACCACCAATTCCTTTGGGGCTTCTTTTTTATGTAGTTATGCATACTTTGATCAGAGTAGATCTTGCTCTCAAAATTGTTAAAACTATGTATATTTTGGGTGATAGATAATTTATAACGACATCTATAAGCCATAGTATGTATATTCCTGATAAGTATACATTTGCTCACAAACTTGACTATATTAAAAACAAAAACCAGAAAAGAAATCAAAAAAGCCACAGACACAAAGCTATACAATTTTTATATAAAAAGAGTGGGGTTTTTTTTCCCTTAATGCTTTATTTTTCATGCTTTGTTTTTCTAACTTGGACTGCTTCAGATCAGGATCTCCATATCTGATGGTTGAACAGCTCCATGAAGAGAGATTGTAAGCAATCCTTCCTAGACTAGTTGAGAGCCTGTGGGGCAGAAAACTCATTTGAGTAATGAGGTAATATCAGTGTCAGTGTAGGAGTCTCCAGCATCAGAGTCTTCACCACTACATTACTTGCTATTATATCTTTCTGGGGTTTTTTTGCATTTTCCTGAACATATTAAATCTTTTCTTACCAAGATGTTCTCAAGAACTACTATGGTTTTGATGATATGATTAATTTGACAGCATTTCCATATTTCTTAAAAAAAATCCCCCAAAAACAACAACCAAAAAACTCAAATTAACTCTAGGCTGTTTTGGTAATACATCACACATTGCTATTATAAATAAATTTGATAGACTGTAAGTATATATGTATCCCATGTTCACTATTGTAATTCTGTTATCTAGTTAAAAACTTCATGAAACAGGCTTAGAACTGATGTAAAAATGAAAATAGTTAAGTCCTTTCCATCTGTCTACTTCTTCACAATGCAATTGTAACACAGTTTTAAGCTTTAACTTTTACACCTGTGATAGCTTGAAATGTACTTGATTTTTGTTAATGAAAGGTGGGATTTTCTTATAGCTCTAAGACAGCATAATGACTCATTAGAATATTAAGAGAGATAGTAATATTGTTCAAAAGAAAGTGATACAAAATGTGTAGATGTCTCTTGATGCTACACTGTCATAGTGTCACTGGTAGGAAATTCCTCAGTGAAATAGATTCAGATGAGTATTTCTTAATAAAACACAATTTTGACTTTTTTTTTTTTTTTAGTATTTATTTTATTGCCTAACATGAAGTTTTGTCTGTATTGCGAATTTTGATATCACCAGTTCAATGTAGATAAATATAATTGATACACTGGTAAAAACAATCTTAACTCTCCATGTAGACTGATGGGCTCTGATTTTAACATTACCACTTAGGAATGAGATCTTGGAATTATAATGATTAGTTCTTATGAAAGCATCAGTTTAATTCTCAGTAGCAATAAAAATGTAAATTGAATGTTAGGAATTATTAGAAAAAAAACCAACAACAAAACAAACAAGACTGCATAAATCCCTACAGAGTTCATGTCCCCTCATCTTAATAAAGGTAGTGGAAAACTAGAGAAAGTTCAGAGAAAGAAAATAAGAAAAATATGGAAATGCCTTCGCACAGAGAGTGACTTGTTAAGACTCTTCAGTTTTGAGGAAGAAGAATAGAGAGACTGATTGTTCCTTACCTCTTTCCAACAAGACCTAGGTGTCTATGAGCACAGCACGTATGCAGTTCAAAACTACCTTATGTTTTTCCTTGTGCAGTGTGTATTTAGGTGTAGAACTGGATGGTGCATGTTATGAATGCTGAGAGTTAGCACAGGCGAAAAAACACACCCAAAAATCCATGGTAGAAGATCCCACTGTGGAAACCTAAATACAAAGACATCTATGCTGGCACAGGAGATCCCAAACCCATCTTCTGAGAAAACTGTCAATACATGTTCTCATACTCTTCCCTAGGCATCTGCTGTTGATTACTGTTGGAGACTGGCTCCTTGTCCAGGTAGACCTTTGGTCTGAGTATGACCATTCCTACGACATGTAGCAGCACTGGAAGAATTTGTCAGTGAAGGGGCTAGGCTGTTTATATAGTTTAACTGAGAGCAAATGATGGCTCTTGAGTTTAAAGAGTTTGTGACTGTCGGATAAGCTTATCTGTTTAGATGTCAATACTTGATATGAACTAAATCTAAATAACTGACGGTGAACGAGGGATGGAAGGAAAAATATATGCTTCTCAGGGCTATTGCTGCAGGCTGACTGAATAGAAAACAAACTGGGGCCATGGGTAAGAAAGTGGTGTGAGTAAATCTCTCAGGTATAGATAACTGCTGGCTTCAAACTCTCTTGTAGCCTGTGGGGAATGGGCATGATTTTAGCCCCCCCACCCTTAACCTGATAACCAGAGGCTTTGAAAAAGTGCATAAAGAGTAATATTTACAGCACTCTGGTTTGATATGAAATGCAAACAAATCATGTCTTTTACTTGCCACCTGATAAAGCTGATATAGATAGATGCTCATTTCTCACACCATTTCTCTCTGGGTGAGAAAGACCAAGAGCAGGGACACAGCCATATTGCAGAGCCTCAAGAGCACTTATTTTGCAGAAAAGCAATAATTGTGATTCTAGATTATATTAGAGCAGCCCAAAAAGCTTCCGGTGCCTTGCCCTGGCAGCCCTATAGACTTCATGTCCAGACTTACATAATTTACACAGGCAGTTGTTCACTTCAAGTAAACCCCTGGGCTGCTGGGCATAATTATATCAGCATTTGCCTAAGTTAAACATTTGTGTTCCTTAAGAAGTGCCAACAAATAATTTATTTTTTTTTCTTAAATTTAAACAAAAATCTGAAATTTCAAAATTTACTCAGAAATTACATTTGGGAATTGCTTTACTTCAAGTCATCAAAAGAACTGTTATCAAAGCCTTAACTGAAATCAAAACAGTTTGTCTTTTGCTTTATTATTCTGATTTTCAAGTGGTAACATATTTGAAACATTAACTTTTACAGGATATAGTGATTGAAGTGATGCAGTCCAAATTAAGTTATTTAACCTTTTAGAAGTAAAACCAAATAATTTTTTTTTTTTTTTTTTTATGAACTCAGTCCTTTTCTACAGCTTGTTGAGTCAGCACTTGCTAATGAAAAGCAGTTCTTCTGGAGCTGCTTCAAACAGTCATTGCAGGATATAGGACATTTAAAATTCCAGCATGTAGATAAAAGTCCTCCTCCTAAAAAAAAAAGGCAAAATTACACAAACCAAACAAATGTTTATGTTTCGTGCCTGCATGGCACTCATGAGTGCTTGTGAATATTGTCTAACACATTTGACAGTTCTGTTTCTCTGACTTTGTACTCAATGATGCTTTCCCACTCCCCCCAATTTTTGCACAATATCTGCTTTCATCTTTACTTATTAATACTGGCTATAATCTGTGTTATATCCCATTCCATACAGCAATGCTTATAGGAGTGTTTTGAAGTTAAAATAATTCTCCAGCATTGATTTTGCAACTCTGCTGGACTATAGTAACTCTTTCATCTTTGGTTTTAAATGCTATTTTGAAAACCACAGACACTCAGGCTTCATACCTTGCTCGAAAAAGGAACAAAGGCTGAATGCTGTTTAGCTCCAAGTGTCAATCAGAACATAACAAGTTAAATAGCAGCCAACACATTGGCAGATGAGTAACACAGAGTGGTTACTAAGCAGTGCCGAGTGCTGTTTGTCCTAGTCTACCTCAGCAGCTTAATGTGTTTACTTATTCATCTGCATCTGTTAGGGTGTAGCCAATGTCAGTAATGGGTAATTTTCCCAGTAGAGACAAGGTTTTGGGGCTTGTCTTACAAACCCATCCAGACCTGAAGGATATTACTGTGATTAAACTAATTGATTTCAATAGGTGCTAATCATGCAGGCTCTGTCAATGCACAGTGATGAAAAACTTCAGTGTGCTGTGTCCTTTAGACAACAAATGCTTATTGTACTTCACCCAAATTCTCATATCAAGATGAGATATTTTTCCATCCCAATTTGAGTATGCATTTGGCTTTTCTGTAGTTGTACCCTATGCTGAGTGGATTCATTTTTATCAGCTTCAGTTTCTTAATAGGAAATAACCTGTGGATAAGTCAGGTTCTCAACACTGTAAGGAGATGTTACTATTTAACGCCTATTACAGGATCTGATTAAGCAAATAGAAATTACCAGAGAGGTTGCCCCACATGTCTTCTTCAGTGCTTACTCCAGTGGTAGCATTCACTGTGCCCTAACTGGTAGAGCTGGCTGTGGGAATGGCAGCTTGCTGTTTCATGGCTAGGCTTTTATTGAGGTTGGTTTAAATGCAGAGAGACTCCCTCCTTCCCTGTTTGTGTCACCAGGAAGGAGTGGGTGAGTGAAGGCTGTGAAGGGGAGCCTATGGTGGGACTGGTAAGGAATCAATGATCATGGCAGCCTGGAAAGGAAGGGGCTTTCCTCACCACCCATCTTCCATGCAAACAAACCATGTATGGGTTGTCAGCTTAGGTCCTCTGTCTTATGTGTTGAGTGTAACTTCTAAATAAATGATTTAGACTGAGTTGGGGATTGCACCTGGGGGTGTGTGAGGGAAGAGGTCCACCAGAGGTACTTTATGTTGAGAAAATGCTGAAGAGCATAACGTAGTGTCATTGCTCCCTCTCACGTGGAATAGCCTTTTATTTCACCACAATTTCCATTTCGGTCTGTGCTGGCAGATGAGGGATGCAATAAGCCTGATTAAATTTCCATGACTTATACATCTGCAGCACATGGAATTTGTAATTAAGACAATGAGGGACAGAGGCCCTGGCTCTGATGTACAGAGATCTTCACATGTCAGACAAGAGAGGGATGTGCAAGTGAGAGAATACACTGGTCAATACCATCTCAGTTTTAACTTGTATTGGGTGATAGTCTCTATGTAGTAGTATCTTCTTCTATCTTTTGTAGCCACTTTGGAAGGGTGAGCTCCCCAGTAACTTAAATTTGATTACTCAATTACAGAGAAATGTTAAAGAAGAGTCTGTTGGGAAAAAGATGATTGTGAAGTATAGGTGACTGTGGAGGAGGCTGCTATTGTGAATCTGGAAAAAGAGAATAGGGCCATAGTGAGGATCTCATGGCACCTCCATGAAAAACAGGAGGAGGAGGAATTGTAAAGATCCTCTGAGTGACCCAGTTAGAGGAGAGGAGGAGAAAACAAAAGCTGGGTGAGTGAGGGCAAGATTGCAAGATGAACAAGTGAGCTAATTGTGTTGAACGCAGGTGAGAGATCACAGAGGATGGGGAAATAGCAATACTGTTTTGGAACACAGTTCTGGAGAGAATAATTTGAAAGTGAACAGAACAGGAAGCTCCTCTTTTACATATAACAGATGTTCACCAGATTACAAGTAAAATACATGAATATCTCTAAGGTAGATTTGTACACAATGCATACAGTGTAAACATACTCTGTAACTTTGGGATAAACCAAAGAAAGACTTTAGGAACGTGTAAGTTAGGTGCCTACATCAGACCAATGTGAAAACAAGTTTACAGAGTAGCTGTAAGCTGTCTGACAGCAACTGAAGCCATCAAAACAGCATAAAGTGAGTCAGTTCCAGTCCCACAGCAACAGACATCGTAGTTTCCACCCCTGCTTGCAGAGCGTGGCTGTGGCTTTCACATCAGAAGTCCCTTGCTTCTGGTCCCTGTTAGCAGTCTTAACAGTGAGATGGACATGTGATCCTATCCCTGTCAGATAGTGAGTCCAACACTAACTGGAGATATATGGAGAAATCAGAAAGAGATATAAAACTTAAGGTAAAATAGGTTTAAGATGAATACTTCTCTTCAGCACTCATGGAGGAGCTCAGAAAGACCAGATGGCAGTCTACTGAGAAACAGGAGGATTTCCTCTGAGTTTTAGGAAGGGGAAAATCTCCAAAGTAATGGTGAGCTGTTGTGTCAGGAAAAACTCTGTATGGCTTTCCACCAGCACCCACCCCTCTGCTATGTTGTGAACTGAGGTGCACGTCTTGGAGTACAAACAGGCTGGAAGTTTGGCCATGATGGTCTCCAAGGCTGGTGCAAAGCATGGCTGCTTTGTCACCTTATGGGGGTGAATGGTTGTGTTGGATTTTGCATGCCAGGCAGGCTTCTCCTGCCAGGCACAGGAAAGGCATATGCCTCCCTTGTGACCAGGCTCGTGATACTATGTATCCTACACAGCCCTAAAGGTCAGGTGGCCAAATTCATTGGCACAGCACGAGTGACAGCTATGCTAGGTGTCGGCAGGTCCACAGAAAGAAATGGGCATCAATCCCATTGTAATAACAAGGTATATATATGTGGTATATATTGGTGCCAACGCTCAGTAACCCCAGCTCAGATGTCCCCAGTGCATCTGTGTTGACAGCACCGTTCTAGATTAGTACAATTGATTTGGGTTTTGCTGTCCTGGTGTGATTCTCCCCTCTGCCCTAGGTGGGCAAGTAGCAGAAGCTGGGAACACAACTGCTGTTGTCCTATCCTCTCTCCACCCCAGATGGAGGAGCAGGTAGAGCATGGCTTTTAGGCTGCTGAGAGGCCAAGCATCTTTGTGTAAGGCTTTGGGAGGCACTGCTGGAAACCAGGCAGCAATGTGAAGGATGAAAAGACAGAAAGGGTGCCACGTCCACTGGCTCTCCAGGGCCGGGCTGTCCAGTGGCTGAGCCCTCCCTGCGTTACCGGGGAGAATGGCAGTGGCAGAGAAATCGTGGCCGTTTTCACTTCCCATTGAGTAGAGCGTGGTAAGAGTGATGAGTTCCCTCCCCACTGCTGTGGTCTGAGCCGTGTGGATGCCCTTCTCTGCGGCACAGCGCTCCTTATTCATTACCATCTCCTTACCTCCACACCTGTTTGATATTACATATTCAGTTTGGAAATACTGTCCTTTTTGTCCCCTTTTACACCATCTGTTGACACAATCCCGTGTGTGTGTCTGGGTGAGATCCAGCTGGCACGCGCAGGAGGTGAATGCATTCACATCTTCCGAAATTGCTGATTCAG